>PYHX02000495.1:4218389-4240611 GCA_004302925.2 Cochliomyia hominivorax | reverse complement strand
CAACAACACACAACAACACCAAAGGCAACACTAAACCCAAAAACCCAACAAGAACAATATTTTTTATTCCACCTTGATTTTGGCAAAATTTCTCTCAAACTCCGTCTCCATTAATGTAAAACAACAACAAAAGTATCTGTTTAAAATATATTTCATTTACATACACATAAATTTCTATACAGTGGAACCTGGTTAAACTCTAGAAAAATATATATTACAAATTACAATACAGAATATCAATATTCGACTGTATTATTATGTTATTTTCAACATAACCTGCAAAACATTAATCTCAACAGGAATATGAACTAAAACAACAACAACAACAACTAAAATACATTAAGAACAACTGTTGATGAGCAAATGATGTTGCTGATAGTTGTTTCATGTTAAGATTGTTATCATGTAGTTAGTCCCTCCGTCTATCTGTCTGTCTGTATATTTGTCTGTTTGTCGGTCCCTCAGCTCGGTCTGGTGGGGGTTGGTAGATGTACACATTTTCATGTTCTCAATCACAATATGTCTTCCATTTAAATAAAAAGTTCGTAAAAGTTTTATTCTTTATACAATTTTGTTTTTATTCGTCGTACTTTTATTTAGTATAAAAGATTAATTAGAGCATAAGTTAGTTTTGAGATTTACGCATAAACTAGACAAATATATATATTTTTTATGTTTTACAGAAGACAACAGGGAAGCAGTAGCGAAAAGGAGTGAAGAGATAGTTTTGAACATAAATACTGAACTTAATTTTCAGTTTTAGCAAATATTGAATTTAACGTAGTCTGAAGCGTAGTAATATAGCGTAGCAATGTAATTCGCCTATGACGTAGTCTATAATGTTATCTGTAGCGCTATATTGACATTAGTTTTTGACGTAGTGGCGAAAAGAAGTGAAAAGATAGTTTTGAACATACATTTTCAGTTTTAGCAAAATATTGAATTTAACGTAGTCTGAAGCGTAGTAATATTGCGTAGCATTGAAATTCTCCTATGACGTAGTCTATAGTCTATGTTTTCTGTAGCGGTATATTGACATTAGTTTTTGACGTAGTCAATAGTGTAGTCTATAATCTTGTCCTAAGTCTAATTAATCATTTAGTCTAAAGCGTTGCCAGCTGTTTGGACTAATACAGATTTTACATTTTATAACATTGTCTATAGTTTAGCATATTAATTGTATACTTTATATACAGTTTAGTTCATGTTACAGTTTTTAGCGTAGTATATAACGTACTTAGTCTAAACAAATTTATTTTTATCTGAAGTCTTGCTTATAACGTAGCCTACAGTTTAATCTATAACGTAATATTTGTTATAGTCTATAATAAAGTCTATCCTATAGTTTGATTTATGTCATAATCTAGTTTGTAGTCAATAGCGTAATCTTCAATCTTGTTTAAGTTTTGTTTAAGTCAATTTAATAACATAGTTAAAAATCTATGTTATATTACATTCTTGGTATCCCAGCCAATTACGTAGTCTTAATTTTAACATATTTTAAAATAGTATATGATACTTTATATACAGTTAAGTTTACACCATAAACCTTAGCGTAGTTGCGTAGTAAAGTTTATGAAGTAATTTGTAGTTTAGTTTGAAATCTTATCTATAACATTGAATAAAGTTTAACCTATAACGTTATTTTATAGTTAGTATTGCCTAATATACAATCTAATCTACTATAGTTCAGCCTACGATATATTCTATGCTCCAATTTATGACGTAGACTTCAGTTCAGCAAGTTACATAGTCTATAGTTTCATCTATTGTGGGCTGTTTTTAAGTCCATTCTTTTTTTCTATAATTAATCTTTAGTCTAGATTTCAACAAACTTTCAAGTCTTTAATGTAGTCTTCATTCTAGCAATAAGTCTGTCGTTTTAAATCTATTAAGCAAAACATAATTCAGTCCATACTGTACCCTATAGTCAATACCAATAGTTTAGTATAGTATAGAATGTAATTTGTAATGTAGTTTAGTTTGCAAAATATTTTGCAAATAAACTATAATCTATAATATAGATTAAGTTTATCACATTACGTAGTACAAAGTGTAGTTCGTAACAGTCAAAGACACATAGTCTTAAACTGTCTTTATAGTGTTCTATTGAAAACAGAATAGTAACCAATTTATCTGGAAGATATGTATTATGAATGACATAGTCATGTCTATAACAACTACTATATTTATTTATATACCTATAACGTAGTCTACAGCTAAGAGTTTAGAGTGGCTTATTGCTTAGTTTATAGACTAATTTTAAGCCTGAAATAATCTTCAATTAGTTCATAGCGTAAATAGTATTCTATCTATAGTCTATAAACCACTTTTTAGTTGTATAATTTTAGATACTAACTAGTTTTTAGTTTATACTATATTTCTGTAATTAGCCTATAGCGTAGTCTTTAAAGCTTGGATTATAGTCTTATCCATTATTTACCAAATAGTCTTTCTAGTTTTCAATTTTATTTATTTTTCTATCAAAAATTCAGATAATTTTATCTAATCCAAAAGGATCTTGGACTTAATTCCTTTAAGGCTGCTTATTACTATATTTAAATATAGACAACAACAACAATAACAATTATTAATTGTAGTTTTATTGTGAGCGTGTATGTAAGTGTGTTTATGTGTGTGAGTGTGTATTTTGTTCCGTTCTAAAACATTAAATACAATTTAAATGTGTGTGTGTGTTTACTTGCATCAGTACTGAAATCTCTATATTTGTATATCTGAATATCTGGGAAATTAATAATAATGTTTACACATACATTTTGATTTACAAACGCACGCACACACACACATATATATACAATAACAGTAATAGAAATATAAATCAACAAAGCATTTTACAGTAAACATGTATTTAAATGTTTCACTGTGTGTGTGTCTGTGTATTTATGTTCAAATAGTGCTGCAGGATATAATGAGAAATTTGTGGTTTTATATATTCATTCGTGCTCTCTTTCTATCTGTCATCATGACAGTTATTATAGAAGACATTTAAAATCTTTTACTTTAACTAACACACACATACACACATACAAACACACACAATTATATGCTGAGTGAGTAGGAAAATGTAACAAATTTTATGCAATTAAATTTATCTGACAACAATAAATTTCATCATGTTTTAGAATTATTTTTATTGTCACAAAATCTGCTCCATGTAATTTTCATTATTTTATTCATATTTTTTGCCTGAAAATTTATATTTAATAATTTTTAAAAATAAATTTTAAATATATAAAAAGTGTAAAATCTTGTAATATTTTCAATTTCATCTTTTGAACCAAAATTCCTGCTTCCTTATTGAGTAGAGTATTTGAAAATAAAATACAAATTTTATATTTTATAAAGTAATTGGTTCAAACTATCAAACATGTTGTATTATATTTACCATAAAACATTGAACGAACAAATATTTTCTACTCTTCATTCAATAGCATACATTTGGGAAATTCATCATTATCATCAACAACAGCATACTTTAGAGGGCTCATATGAATAATGTGGCACGTGATGGAAGTAAATGTAAAATTAATTAACAATAAGAAGAAGAAAATAATAATTAAATAAAAACTTAACAATTAACTTGATGAGTTTCCAAGAATCCTATAGAAGAAAACTTTTAACAGTTAAGTAAAAAAAAATGATTGGGGTTAATAATAAAGTTTAATACATACTTTTAGGCAAAGAGGAAAATTTATGAAAATTAGGATAATTATATTGGACTACAAGATATCTAATATATCATCCTTCTTAACCTAAAGTAAGTCTATTATTTGTGTTTGATTGTTTGGGTCTTATAGACAACAAAACTACTGGACCGAATTTGTTGAAATTTAATTCACTACTAATTTATTTCTAGTTCAATTCTAGCTGAGTTCTTGTTTAGTTTTAGTTCAGTTCTCGTTCAGTTCTAGTTCAGTTTAAGTTCTATTTCATTTTCAGTCCAGTTCTAGTTCAATTCTAGTTCAGTTCAAGTTCAATATAAATGGAAATCAGTGGATAATTTCCGCAAAGGTCACATTATATAGAGATGTAGAGTAAGAATATGAGAAAAAAGGTTTCAAAAACTTTATTTCACTTTAAAATATTGCGAAATGCTTCACTGTTTGTTGTAGTCTAAAATGTATAAAACCTGAAATGTTTTTTTTTCTTTTTTACATTTTAAAGTTCCTGTCTAATGTGCAGACAGATACCGAAAGCTTTTTAGTTAAACAATGAAAGATGAACATCATGAATTTTAATTAAAAATGGAAACATTTTTTCAATGTTTCCATTTTTTTCTAATTTGCCATTTTTAAGTAAGACTTTTTGGAACCCCGAACCAAGAAAAAAAACAAAAACAAAAATGCGAAACATAATAAAAACTTAAACAAATGTGTTTTATAAACCCCACAATCTTTACTTTAGGAAAAAAACTGAAACCCAAAACACAACCACTTCCACCACTGACAGCAACAAAAAAGTTCGCATCAATTTTTCTAAGCGAACAAAAACAAAAACATGTTGCTTCATTCCTCATCAAACACATAAAAATTAAGGTTTTTTTTCTTGTTAAAGATACGAAAATTTATAAGTCTCTTGTGTGTTTAAGCACAAAAACAATGAAGGATAATGATACAAACATATACGCACTCACACACACACACACACACAATCACTTACACAAATTTAGTTATTTAAATATTAAAGCAAGAAAAATGGAAGAAAGAGAAAAAATGTTATGCTTTTCAGAAGACTCATTGAAGCGATATTTCGGAGATGAAATACATATAAACAAGTTCAGACAGTTTGAAGGAGAAACAGGCAGACAGACAAAGACAAAGATATTTTACTCCTCGTTGTCATTAACAACAACAACAACAAACCGAATATAAACAAACGCGTTTCTTGGGGTTTTTAAAGAAAAAATTCCTTTTGGGAGTCATAAGAAAATTCTATTATTTTTTATATTTTAATCCTTGAAGATCAACAAAATTGTTTTAATTTTTTTCGCTTTGGTGTAGCGTTATGTAGTTGATAAGGAGTCGTGTCGAGTCGCTGTCTAAACATTTAAAAAAAACAACAAAACTGTCGCCTTCAAAAAAAATTTTCTTTCCTGGAAGCATGTATGCGTGTACGTGTGTTTGTGTTTATGTGTTGGTATATGAATTATTTGAAAACAATTTCGTTTAATTTTTTTATTATTAAACTTTTTGTAAAGTTTCTTTTTATCTAAAACTTTTGTTATTTTGTTGTTTTAACATGAGACGATATTTTCTTTTAATTTTTTGTTAAATTTCATAAAAAAATCATTTTACAGTTTTTGTCACAAAATATTATTTATGTTTGAAGAAAAATGTCATTTAAATTAATGTCCTTTAATTTGTGTTGGTTAAAAGCTTTAAAGCATAAAATTTATGTTTAAAAATTTTTAATATTTTTTAAAGTAAAAAAAAGATAAAAATTTCAAGGATTTTTGAAGAATTTCAAATTTACCTTTTTAAAAAGCTTTTCTAACTGTTTGCAAATATTACATAAAAGCTTTTTAATTTTATACTCTTATGAAAGCTTTTCAAAATTATTTTTGTTAGAAAATATAAATTCAAACCTTAAAGTTTTGTTAAAATTTTTATTTAAAACTCTTAAGCTTTGGACAGATTTCAATTAAAAAGCTTTTTATAAGAGTTTCTTTCAACTTGTTTAAATAAAGTGTTTTAAATTTAATAAAAGTTTAAATTTTAAAAAACCTTTTAAATAAAAATAATTATAAATTAAGCTTTTTAAACTGATTTGTAGAGGAATTTACAAATCATATAAAAACTTTGTTAATAATATGTAACTTTTTTTGAAAAAGCTTTTAATGGAAAGGAATATTATTATATGTAAGGAACTTTGAAAAAAAAACTTTAACAAAGCTTTTTAAAAGCATTTAAAAAATTCTGAGATTTTTGTTAAAAGCTGTTAAAAAGCTTGGTTAATAGCTTTTTAGACTACGTAAGAAGTGAAATCGAAAAAAAGTAATCAGATTATTAATTTCAGAGAATAAAAAACATATTTAATAATTTAAATCATATAAAAAAGCTTCTTTGTGAAGCTTTTTTCTTCACAGCTTTTAAAATACAAAACTGTTCAAAAATACTTTTTATGCTTTTTTACTTTGGACACTAAATGTTCAATTGCAAAATTTTATATTTCCAGTTTTCAGTAGATTTTTTAAATTCTTTAAAAAAATTCTCCCGAAATTATAGCTTTTGAGATAAAATTTACATAAAACGATTTCACTTTAATTTCCAATTAGTTTAAAACTTTGATTGGCTACAGGGACTGAATATAATTCCTTATAAAGCTTATTTATATAATAAGCAAACTTCAACACAAAGCAGACTTTCCAAAAAGCTTCTTTCGCCATTTTCATTTACAATGACAATAGAACAGAGGTGCCCACCAAACCACCAAAGATTTGTCTTTGCGAGAGTGAAACACCCTCGATCTACTTAAATTCATCAGAGAGCAGCAGTCGTTAGTAGTGTAAGTGTGAAGTTGGATGAATTTTGCACTCTAAAGGTTCAGGTCTGGAAAACTTTATTTTGGACACCTCTGCAATAGAAACAATAAGGGAAAAGTAGATTTCAAGGTTCTTTCTTTTTGCTGCTGAATAACAACTCCATTTTATGATAAAAAAAAATAAAAATTAAGAAAATAAAATAAACTTTATTTTTAAACTTAAAAATCCACTTGATTCTATTCTCCTAAGACAACTCCTTCTTAAACTTTTCATCCTTGTTGTTGTTGTTGTGTTGGAGTGAAGAAAGAAAACGTGATGTTGTCAGGATATTTTATATAAAAATTTTGTTTTATGGTTCCTTTTCTTTTTACTCGGTGGCACTTCTTTTCTTAGTGCTGAAACAAAATTTTTGCATAAAATATGAATAGAAAAAAATATAATTTCTAATACCCTACACCATCGTAGGTGTTTGGGGTATTATGCGTTTGTGCTGATGTTTGTAACATACAAGAAGAATGGTGTTACCCCCACCTTTAAGTAAATCGTTCGACTCAGAATAATTTTCTAAGTCGATTTAACTATGTTCTCTTGTCTCTCTGTCTGTCCGGCTGACTGTCCATGTAGCGTTTTGAACAGTCTGCAGGACGCACTTGTTGAGATATCTTAATGAAATTTGGTACATATTATTATTCTGGCCAAAGAACGAACCCTATTAAAATTGACCATGTTCGGTCCCACATTTCAAGTACCTTCCATACGAATGTTCTTCCCGGAATGGGGTTTTAAGGTCATAAAAGTTATTAATATAAAGTTTTTTAATATTTAAAAACGAAGTGCCAAAATATACGAGGGTCGGTCCATTATTTCTCATAGGTCCCATGCAAACCCCCTTCCAAATGCCACTTTTAAGAGCATAAACCTCACTAATACGTTGGTATTGTAATAACAACTGATCAAATTCAGAAAAATATAAGCAACATTTTACGAGGGTCGGTTTATAATTTTTTCTAACCTTTACATAACCCCTCAGCAGGGTCGCTTATTAATTTTTTGTAACATTGTAATGTAGGGTATTACATAGTCGGGCTTCACCGACTATAAAATTCTTACTAATTTTTTTCATTTGTATTTTTGAGATTTTTCATCTTATTTTGTTACGCCTAAGGATTCACAAATACTTATAAACATTGAGAAGAAGAAGAAAAAGAAAATAACAGAATCCTTAAATTCATTCGTATTATTTTTGCTTATTTTTTGGTTGAGAGAGTGAGTGAATGTGTGTGTGTGTCTAAGAATAATGCAAGTTATTTTAAATTTTCCTCACACACTCATACACTTAAACACTCTTATACATATTCAAGATTTGCAAGATTTAATTCCATTTTAAAGATTTAAGGAAAAATTGAAAATGATTTCAATTTTTTTTTATCTTAAAATCGCATAAAGTAAAAATAAAGTTTTCTTTTTTTTTAATTTTGTTCAAAAAAACAACAACAAATATGAGATTTTACAAAAATTTTACGTTGATTTAACAATTTATACAATGAAAACCGCATTAAATGCATGAAATAAAATAAATATTTATTTTTATCAGAACTTCATCAAAGAAACCTCAAAACTTAAATTCAACCAAGAGAACAGAATGTGTGTGTGTGTGTGTGTGCGGTGGTATTGATTTATAACCAAACGGATAAAGTTAATATGAATCCAAGTTAAGGGTTGCCAGATTTATGATATGTGTTATTACATTTTAATGGATATAAGGAGTGAGATCGAAAAACTCTTAACATACATATATGTTTATAAAAATGAAACCACTCAATTTACAGTTTTTTATTACAAGATTTTGATACTATTTCGGAAACCCCTTCTAATAACGTTTTTATGGTGCTTTCTGCCACTTTGCTCGAACAGCTAATTTCAATCCGTTCAAAACTACTGCAATTTTGATCACCTATTTGCGCTCCTCAACTCTCTTTTTGAAGAGCTCCCTACCACATTAAATGTCCCTTGTTCCACTCAGCTTGTTTTACCATAGTGCCAGGATGCCAAATCAGGCCAATAATAAGTGCGCACATTATGAAGTTTTATGAAAGGAAGCAGCATTCCTGGATCTATTTCGGTATTTGTAACATTGTTTGTCATACCAAGAACTTTTTGGTAATTTTAAAGGCTTTAAGGTCTTTAACTTGTCTTCGTCATTCCCTCTAACATCAGCAACATAAAATTTTTGAACAGGAAGTTTCGAAAAATCTTCCAGAACATACGTTTCGTCATCCATTATCCAACAAGAATATATTTTAATAAAAATGACTTTAATCCGTTCCCTCTTTTTTGACTTCCAAATTTTTAACAGTGTTTCTGTTAGGAACTTTTTGAGCTTTTAAAACTACATTAATTTCAAATTTTCATATTACATCGTCCGATCACTGATCTAACCGGGCTACTTTCCTATCAGTTGTATTGATAGCTGTGTGGTTGTGGACCATTACTTCTACCTGAATCAACGATTTTTTGTGGAATAATGAAAATATTCTCTTCTTCGCTTCTCTCTCAAAATAAAATATTGCTAACAGAGTCCACATTTGCCCTTCACTGTATTAAAACCATAGACTGTAACTACAATGACGACATTTAATATAGTTAAACTTTAAAAATATTTCCATATTTCTTTTAAGGCTCCCTAAAATGTTTCTTACGTTGCAATCAACTTAAAGCTCCACATTCCCCCAGCTTCATCCTTTCTTCTTCTTCTCATAGAGGAATGTGAACAAGTTTAAAGTATTTCAATCTTTTGTTAAATGATTTATTTTATTCAACTGGCGGATAAATATCGAACAACAACAACAACAAATTAAAAATAAAACAAATTCAACACAATTTCTGACGTTCTGCTCTTTTTGCAGAATAAAAACTATGCCAAACGATTTTGAAGTCTTTACTCTCCTTTTTGGCTTGTTGTTCTTAATTTTGTCTTTTTCTCCCCGGATTTTAGTTCTTTGTTAAGCAGGAAGTTGCAAAAGGGAGGGATTGAAGTAAGAAAATCAACCTCAATCAGCCAATAACCAGAATACAAAAAGCAAAAACAACAACAAAAAGTCCCTAAACGAAATGGCCTAAAGCAACAATAAGCGAAGTATGAATATGAACAGAAGAGAACAGAACAGAATGAAATCTGGAACAATGTTTTAATATTGACTTAAATAGATGCAAGAAAAGTGTTTGTATTGTGTGAATGTGTGTGTGTGTGTGTTTGAATGTATGTAAATGTGTGAATATAATTGATGATGGTGTTCTGAAAGACAAAAAGAAAAATCTGTTTTTAAAATTTGTAGGGAAAATGTTTGTGTTGTTGCCACTCAGGGACAGAGCAAAATTGAGACGAAGATACAAGAAAAGTGAATTAATAAATATTGAATGAGGGTATTTTGGAATTTAGAGCAATTTTGAGAGAAATTAAATTTGAATTTAATTTGGGGGGACAAAAAAAAAAGACAAACACACATACACTCTTTGTTAAATAAAATATCTATTCAAATATTGACTACTGGGCGGACTTTCAATTTTCACAGAGTGATCCCAATATATACGAAGGTAATATAGGTAGAATAAGGAGGAGAAGTACCCTTCACAATAGGAGAATATTAAGAACAACAAAAGCAAAAGTTTTAAAATTTAATCCCAATCACTTTCCTAAGGACAAAATGTAGGATCAGGGAGTGTCCCTTTATAAGCAAATATTAATTAGTGAATATCTAAAGAACTATGTGCGGTTAGGATCAGGGGATCAGATAGTCCTCATACAATGCAAATATTAATTATCGGCAGAACTGTTACAGCTAAAGTAGGAAATTTAGTCCGAATCACTTTGTAAAAGAAAAACTGTAGTGAAAAAATATAGGACCGAGGGGCCTCCAATCAACCTCAATATTATTTGGTGAATATTTAAAAGACTTTTTCCAGTCATTATTATTAAAACTTAAATATCTGAAAAGCTATTTCAATTTGGCCAAATCTCCATTGTATGCCAATTTATTATTAAAACGTCGTTATTTATGAAACTTTTTTTCTGGATCTAAGACGCACTGGGTAACAGATAGAATTTATATAAAAACTGATTAGATTCTTTTACTATCACTAGTGGTGCGGGGAGGCTTATTATCATTTCGTTTGTAATTCCAAAAAGGTATCCTCCCACCCCATAAAGATCCTATAAAGTACATATTTTTAAATCAAATCAAAATCGGAGACGATCTTTGTTGGTACTCTCACATCCACTGTAATTGAAAGAGCCCAATGACATACGACCTGAGAAGAGAAAATTCAGTGGAAAAAAATTATGGTCAAAAGTTGGACTGAGAAATACATTTTACCTTTTCAGAGAAAAACGAAGATATTGATCAGAACTTGGGTTTTGAAAATTGCAGATAATAATTCAATTTTAAGTTATTTGAGATAAAGTTCCTCTTAGAACAGTTTAAAGCCATCGAAAGGATTGTGGATCATACAGAATCAATGTTATTAAATATTTATAAAACTTAACATCGAGACCCTAATAATTTTGTCTTTTATGATTTAATATAACACTGCTACTGGAAAACTTAGTTCGGAGATGATAAAAAGGAAAATTGTGGGACGGGGAGGGTATCTGTCAATTTTACACTCCCATTAAAAAAAAGAAAACATTTTGATCGGGAGAAGTACATAATGTCAGGTGGTCTTGGGACCGTCTTATCATAAGCTCTTTGTAATTATTTTTTTTAAATTGAATTTTGTTATTATTTTTTTAAACTAACGAGAGATAAACCTCTAAAGCCGCTTTGGAGATTCGTTTGGACCTTCGGACCCTATAAGAAGTGGTCAACTAATAAACACGCCAAGAATGATCATAATGGGAGCACTATGTGTTCTTATAATGACCGTGTGATTATTTCGAGGATTTTTAAATATATATTTTTATACCCAGTTGTCTATCCGTCTGTCCGTCTTTCTATCTGTCGGTCTGTCTGTTATTGACACGCTACATTCCCCACTATAATTGACAGGGGTTAATGAAATTTGGCCTGAGTATTTTTTAGACCTGAGAAGCTTCTATTTAAAATCAGATATCTGTGAAAAGCTCTAAATTGAAGCGAAAATGGTTGGCAAAATTTTTATTAATGCAAATTCCATAATTCGAATAAACAAACTTTTTATTACAATAACAATATTTATAGTGGAGATAACAATAAACATTTTTATTAATGCAAAATCAAAATGTGAATAAACAAATGTTTTTAGTTACAGTAACAATATATTTTTTCTCTACGTGAGAGTTTATTAAGAAGCCTTTGAGAGTGGTCCAGCTTTTAAAACGATTTTTTTTCTGATGAAAATGTTATGATTTATTTTGAAATTTAGAAAAAATTATTAATATATTTTTATTATATTTTTTTTTATTTAAAAATATAAATCATTTTAATATTAAGAATTCATATTAAACGATTTTCCTAAAATACACTCAGAAAATGATGTTGAATAGATTTCTTTAATTGAACTTACCACCTCAAAATCACAAAATTGAAAATTATATAATTAACCGAAATAAAGTCTTACCTGAAAATAGAATAAAAAATATTGAATTGATTTAAAAATTTATTTATTTATTTATTTTTTTTTTTTTTTCAAAAATTTATAAAAAAAATATTTTAAAAATTATTGAAATTTTCTTTAAGTTTAAGAAAAAATCCATCCATATTTCTTAAAAAATCCCTGACATAACTAAAAAGTGGCATAAAATTCTTAATTCTTTGTATTAAAAGAAGAAAACACCATATAAAGCCAATAAATATGACAGTTACTGCCGCTATTCAAAATACTCACACACACACACTCCCATTTTCAGATCTTTAATAATGACGATGATGATGATGACGATGAAAATGACGATACTCTGGTAGTGAATGCTGGTATGTGGAGACCTCTGACTAAAGGCAACTACTACAGATTATGTGATATTGAGGTAAAATTACGAAAGTATTTTTTGGTATAAAATTCACGTACAGACTCGTAAATTATTGTGAGGGTGTAGACAGAAAACACCAGGCGTAATCAGAAACAGAGATGAAGAAAAACAAAAACTCAACAAATAATGACAAAGAAAATAAAGAAATCAGCAAAAAAGCAGAGGAGAGAAGGAAAGGATGCATACAAATGGAATCCAAATGACTAAGAAAATGACACATACACATACATGCAAAACTACATACTGATATATATTTTTTCGAGGAACTTTTATAGGGACTAAGTTGTTTTTTTTTTTTTTTTAATAAAATTGCTATAATTTATGAGAAAGAGTTGTAAATAGGAGGGCAGTTTGAGAAGTTTCAATTACTAGATTTTATTACTAAAAATATTTCCTTAAAGGAATTTTAAATTGAAAATAAAAGAAAGAAATTAAATTTAATTAAAAATAACTCTAAATAACTTCCCACACCACCCTCGTATTCCACACAAACATGCATAAGATGCACCAACTCCATTTAAATGGTCAAGTGTAAAATGAATTGCTTGGATAAAGTATAGCACTCCTATGGAATTCTTCTCAGCATGTGTGTGTGTCTATGTGTGCGTGTGTTTGCACTCTATTGAACATAATAAACCAACAATTGGAATTACAGAAACAAAAAAAAAGAAAACATTCATTTAAAAAAGGAAGGGCACAAATTAAATGCGTATATGTGTATGTATATGTATGTGTATGGGTGTGTTTGAATGAGTGTTTAATAGCAACAAAAATATTTGATGTTGAAATGTTTCTTATCCTTTTGTAATTTTTTTCATTATTTCTTTCTTTCTTTGTTCTGTAGAAAAATGCACTTCAATGATCATTTAACGAAGCATGAAACAAATTGCAAGAGGAGAAACAACTACAATAAACTAAAACTAAACTTCAGAAAAAAAGACTCAAATAAGGAAGCAGAGGAAAAAACTAAATCCCTTTTTCCTATGCAGGCAGTTAAACTAGTTAATAACATTTCGAAATTATCTTATTTAACCATTAAAGGCAGGTATTTAGGTACCCCAAACATTGGATCAAAATATTTGTAATTGTGGGCGTGGCATGCTGTTAAAGTGGGATGAATTGTGACTTTTGGAGTTTGATAATTATTTGGAGAGACTTAGGAAACCTTTTCTGAAAGAAAAAAGTCTCTGTTATCGTTCTACAGTTTGTGTTAATTGCATTTTACATCAAATTCGATAAAATACAAAAATTAAAGTTTAATGGAATTTTTTGTTTCAGAAGAAAAAATTAAAATTAAACTTTCATTTCATATCTTTGACCTGTTTGGACCTTTGCGTTGGACGTTTTTTTTCATTATCTTGTAAACGAATGTTTATTATAACCAACACCAGCGAAGGTGGTTTGGAATATTATGCGTTTCTGCTGATGTTTGTAAAATGTTGTTACACCAAGCCCTTAAGTATACCGTTCGACACAGTATCATTTCTAAATCGATTTAACGATGTCCGGCTGTCCATGTCAATATTGTAAACACTCTACAAGTCGCACTTTTTCAGATATCTCGACATTTGTTACATATTATTATTATTTTGCACCAAGGAAGAAGTCTATTGAAAATGACGCATGTTTCGGTCGCAATATTTCGGGTATCTTCCATTACAAATGTCCTGCCGGAATAAGGTTTTAAGGTCATAAAAGTCCAAAATTTTAAGCAATTTTAATTAAATTTGGCAAAAGTAAATACAAATAAGAATAAATCTAAAATGATGTGCCAAATTATGCGAGGGTCGGTCCATCACTTCACATAACTCGCATACAAGTTTCCTTCCTAAATCACTTTGAAGGACATAAATCTCACATATACAGCTAAAATCGATGTGCATAATTATACGAGGGTCGGTCCATAATTTCTTCTAGGTAGCATGTAATCCCACAGGAAAAATTCATTTTAGAACATCAAAATTTTACATAAAGTTATGCGAGGATCATTGCGGTGTAAGGTATTTGATAGTTGGGCTTAACCGACTATAACATGATTGTTTTGCTTTTTTAATTTGATGAAAAAACTATATTTAACTATTAATTGTATGTTTTTTTTTCTAATATGTTTATAGGACTGTAATCTTTTAGAAAATTCATCTTGGATCTCTGTAATGTGTCTACAGTGTGTGCTAAAAGCAATTTCCCTTAAGTTCGATAAATTACTTCAATTTAAACTTCAGTGTAAAAGATCTTTTTAGTTTCAAAAGGAGATAAATATATTTTTGTACCAGAAGAAAGTTTTAATTGTAAGCTTTCATTCCATATACAATTTTAGATATGTTTGAACACTCTTGTTCATCATTTTGTTCATTTAAATGAAGACACTCCCAATTGAATTCTATGAAACAATATGATTTTTGAAGTTTGATCAGAAGTACATTATCATTTGGAAAACTTTTATTAATAAAAATTTTTCCTTTGCTATAATATTGACAGGACCATAACCTTTAAATATCTTAAGGTATCTGTAATGTTTCTTTTTTTCTCAAATTCGACAATTTTCTTCAATTTAAAGTTAAAATTTTTTTAAACTGTTTTTGCTCCAGAAAAAACTATAAGTGTAAACCTTTATCAACCTATTCGGGAGGCCATTTTGGAGGGTCATCGAAAACCGGTATACAAATGAATTATTGGCCAATTTTCATTAATGTACCCAATGTGGCCATTTTGTAGAATCACTAACTACGCCTTTGAGCAAAGGAAGGCTTGAAATCAACTCGAGAACACCTCAGTTCTAACCATATGAAATTTCACTAAAATACATCTTATGGTTTAAAAGTTACAGACTTATTTAAAGAAGACAAAATGGCGGGTGTATTCATACTCAGACATCGGAATATAAACCATAAAAATACCATTATCCATCAAAGGGTCATTAATTTGTTAAAGCATAAAATTATATCTCATTTAATGGTTTAATAATTAAAAAAAAAAAGAAAAACAATTCGACGTATCCTTCCTTTTACAACCCCAGAGACACTTAAAAATGTTAATGTGTGGCACGCTTTACAAGGGAGAACCACAAAGGAAGGATGACAGCAAGAAGAAGAAGAAGAAGAAGATTAAATGGGTAGATGGAAAGTGCTTGTATATGATCTTCTTCTTCATGTTATTTTCTTCTCGTTTTGAGTATTCGTTTTTAGTTATTAATGACTTTGACCTCTGACTGTGCAATAAATAGTTTTTTTTCACTCTTCATCTTTCTTCTTTCTTTTTTTCCAATGATTATAATTTTCTTGCTCGATTTTCCATCATCAAATGGGGGTTTTTCTTCTTAATTTTCTTTCATGATTGTTGTTGCTGTTAATTCCCCAGTGCAATTCCAATTCAGCAAATTCAGTTTTTGTACGTGTTTGAATGTAAGTTTCGGTTGGAAAAAATAGAACGAGAAAAAACAAAATAATACGATCTATTTCACTTCATGTGCAGTGAATATTGAAATACTTAAATATTTGCGTTTAATGCACTTTTTTCTTCACTTAATTAAGATTAATTTAAAAAAATACAACTTTTTTTTTTTTTAATTTCATTCTGTTTAACATTCTCTGGTTTTTTTTAATGTTGTTTTTGTTGTCATTATTAAAATTGTGTTGCGATTTCTAGTCAGGCGATGGATACAAGATTTAAAAAAAAAAATAAATTCACAAATAAAAAATGTCATCAACACTGGAAAAATATAATTTAAATGGCCAAAGGAAATATTCGTCAAAATAATAATTACTAACGAGGTTAATTTGTTCAAATACATTCACATTTTTATGCACACACAAACACACACATTTATAATACGAACATGAAGCAGAAATCTCCATAAAATCTTCATTAAGTGTTAATTAATAAATCGTATATTAATTCATTCTTGCATCTCCTCACACTCACACTCACTTCACTGTATTAAAATATCTTGACGTTTATATCTTTGTATCTTTGCATCTTGGTTTATTTCACGAGTTTTACATCTAAAGACACTAATGATGGCCGTTTTTATTTATTTATAACGAAAATTTATGCAAAAAATTTTTCAGAACTGGAAGAGAAAAAGAAAAACCACGAAATAGAGTTTTTATTCACGTTATTCTACTTTTAACAAAGTTGCGAACATGAGGAAGATACATTCAGAAAATTTATCTACGCACGTTGGTACAGTGGTTGCAAAAAAGATACTTTTCAAAAAAAGAATGCAATAACTTTTAAGCCAAATAAAATATCTCAATAAAATTAATCATCGATATAGCTGAGGTGTTCCTGAGTTGTAGTTTTGGAGGTGTATAAACTTCCAGATGCTCGATTTCCATTCTAAATTGTTGATTTGTTTGAAAAATTTATTTTGAAGTTTATGCTTTTTTTACTTTTTCACATGCTCTTCATTTTTGGAAAGTTCACTCACTGATGGTGTTGTCGGATAATTTTTCAAATACACTGAAAGAAAAGTTCAGCGAGATATAGATGTAGGATCTTCTAAATATTTTTTATATTTCAAGCAAACTTATTTTTTGGCTCTTCACCATGAGTAAGAGAGAAGCACAAAATATGAAAATTACTCTCTCTCTCTGCCATCTCCTGATATAAGTTATCTCATACACTTTCAGAGATAAATGGTATTAAAATTTTTTAATAAAATTAAATAAAAAAATAATTTAAGAGGTTTTTTATTCTTAACAGACGGATCAAAAACAAACTAAAATTATATATCGTTTAAGAATTTAATCCCTTTGGCCCTCAAAAATTCAATAACACTAAACCAAATTTTTTTAATGTTTAAATGATTTCAGTCACTTTAGTTTTTGAATTCAGCGATTTTGATATAATTCTCAAATTTTTTACAAATATTGTTCGTATAACTTATAAAATTCTAAATAAATTTGCTGAAGTGTCATATAAATATATGGACCGTTAAAAAGTTATATTAAACTAAAAGAGGCAAAAAATGTTTAACTCATTATTGGTCATTTTATTTATTTGAACCTTAACGGGTTAAATGTGATGCCCCAAAAACTCTTTAAAACATATTTCAAATTCATTTTAAAATACTAAATAATATTGCCGAAAGAATCATATCAATATATGGATCCAATAGAAAGTTATATTAATCTTAAGTTGAGATTGAAAAAATGTTTAACTCATTTTAGGTTATTTTAGTTTTTTGAACTTTATGAGTGTTATATAAGACTTAAAATTTTTTTAAATAAATATTTCGAATTCTTTATAAAATTACAAATAATATTGCTAAAATAATTATAATTATAATTATAATTATAATTATAATTATAATTATACAAATATATAGATCCATTAAAAGTCATATTAATCTAAAGTTGGTACTTAGTTTTGTCAAATATTTGTGTTTGAAAAAATACTGGTGCCCCATACTTTTTTTAATATATTTCGAATTCTTTATAAAGTTCTAAAGTCCATTTCCGAAAAAAGTGAAACTAACAAAAAATCTCCAAATCAACCCGTAAACGCCTCAAAATTTTATAGATAACAGTGATTCAAAAGCTGCTGAATTTATAATAATTCTGCATTTCTTTAAAAAATCGGTTTATATGGTTATCTACACCCCTGACCAACGGTCAACACCCCTATACCTGCTCGAAATTTTATTTTTACATCCATCAATTTTAAAGTCACAAATTTTTTTTCAAAAAAAAAAAAAACATTTTAGACCCACTGTCACTAGTTAGATTAATAGAAAAGATCTATACAGCTAATATGTAGACTTTAAATATATGTTGTATATGTACATATGGTTTGTATATATTTAATATTAGTGTGTGTGCAATGTACTTGACATTAGTGAAATTGTTTTTATTTTAAAGATAAAAATCTCATTAATTAATGAAAATCAACATTTCTTACGGTTAAGTGGTTAATTAAACTTGTGTTTAATTTTTTTTTTTTCATCTTCTTCTTCTTTTTTTACATTATTTTAATATTGAAAAATGAAAATGTAATGAAATAAATTTGAAAATCTTGTTTGAAAGTTTAGAAAGATTTAAAGATTTGAAATTAAAAGTTTATAAAAATATTGAATAAATTTTAGATTTTGTTTAAAGAAAATATTGGTTAATTAAAATTCTTGTTTATAACTCTGCAACGGAATTTAGAATCGTTTTTTTTTTTGTGGGATAAAACTCGCATTGATTCCACATTGTTTTACAATAAATTTTATATTTTTCAATATTAAAATAACATTGCAAGTTTAACAGTATCGATTTTTTTCATGAATAAATCTGTAACTTTTGATCGGAAAGGACTGGTTTGAATGAAATTTAAAATAACAATAGAAGAGAGGTGTAACATTACGCCATTTTTTCAAATTCTTATCAATATGAAAATGATGAAAATTATTTCTGAAATTTCAGAAGAATGAGAAACTCATTGGCACACAGTTAAAAAAGTTATGTTCCAATTCGCAGCCTTATAACTCCAGCTCCTGGAGCCCCTATAGTGCCGAAACCTCAAATGTTATAATAATATGCTCTTCTGCTATCATTGTGTTCAAATTTATAGAAGTTCATCCAGTCATTCAAAAGTTACGGAAGTATTTCCCAAAAATTCCATTATCTAAACTTTAAATTAAAAACAAAATATATCTCAATTCCAGCAGAACATTTGTGCGAGTTAAGTGAAATAATGGACCGAGCATAATGAATATCAATAGGAATATTTGTAGCAAGCTTGTTCCCTATTATAAATGGAAAAAATGTTCAAGAGATTGGTTCTTGCAGGTCTAAAATTATATATGATTTAAAAGTACACACTAAAAGCTTTCTTTTCATAGTTGAATTAATTTTCAATTCTAAAAAGTTCTACTCAAACAAACTTTAAATTTAATTAAAAATTATTTTTATTCTTGGATAACATTTGTTTAATAATGGGTCTAAACAGGTTCTAAATTATAAATGACTTTAAAACAGACACTTATAGCTTTCTTCTGATAGTAAAATTTGTTCTATTCTATTTGAACATTAGAAGTTCTACTCAACTTTACTTAAAAATTAAGTTAAAAAATTTTTCATTCCTGGATAAAATTGCGTGGAAAGCGGGACAATAGCAATATATATATATATACCAAGCTAAGAATATTCCCAATTTTTTATATGTAATCACAATTGTTTCTTATTCAAACATTTTTAATTAAATAATACAAAAGAAGAAAAAAGAATTATAAGAAATTTCATTCAAATGGAAAGTGTCAAACAAATGGATCCAGACAGATCTAAAATTATATACGGTTTAAAAGTAGACACTTATAGCTTTCAATTGGTGGTAAAAATTGATCTTGTAAAGTTCTATGCCAATAAACTTAAATTGAGTAAAAAATTGTTCATGACAGGAGAACAATTGCGAGGGGATTAAGTGAAAATATGCACCGATCGAAATGAATATGACGTCAACTTTTCTTAGTTGTATTCACCATTGTGATTTGTTTATCACTCAAAAATTTCATTTAAATTTTTTTAAATGAAGAGTGTTTTCATTCAAATGGCAGGTCTAAAATTATATGTTGGTTTAAAATTAGACATTTATAGCTTCATTTGGTAGTAAAATTTTGTTTAAGCTTTTTTGATCCTCTAAGGTTTTAAGTTAGTAAACTTTAAATTTTAGAAATATAAATTACCTGAGAAAAAAAAATAATATGGCCAGTGCCTTTCCTGGACTGTTTCAATCCCTAACACACAGAATAAAGCATGAAGCTAAATCAACGTTGAACATAGTTGATTTAAGATTAAATAATTTTATTTCACGTTTCAATATGTAAAATTACACAGTGATAAATTTTGAAAATTATTTTTAAGTATTAAAATTTCAAGTAGTAAAAATTCAAAATATTCTCACAAAAACTGTATTTACTATGAAACAATGTTAAATTAACATTCTATGTCTATGAAGCGAAGTCATAACTGAAGAAAGTTAAATTATTTTAGATTTTAAGTAATTTACATTGATTTTTTTCAGTGTGGTAGTCTTTTTAAATTCTAAAGCCAAAAAGCTCCAAATTTTTTTATTATTAATAAAATAGAAATAATCAAAATTTGTCCAAAGTTTTAATTCTCCTCCTTTAACTCCTTTTCGTTTCCTGAAATCGCAAAGGAACGTCTTAAAACAGTTTCGTTTTAAAAGAAAAATATTTATTTTCACTTCTATAAAAATTATTATTATTATTATTGTACAATTATTTCTTCTATATAAATATTTAATATTTCATTTATTTACCCAAAGGACAACAACAACAATAACAAAAGTTTGTCTCCTACAAACATTTTCGATATAAAAACAAATGAAATTTATATTAAAAAAAGAGAGACAAATAAAAAGGAATTTAACTAAAAGTCAAAAAGTATGACAGAATGTGTATGTAAATATGTATGAATGTATGTAAATGTATATATTACGTATGTAAATGTGTAAATTAAACACAAGAGAATGAGAATGTGAGTGTAAATGTAAATGTATCTTTATAAAACAAAATGTATATTTAATAATGTAACAGATACAATGACAAACATTTGGTAAATTACAAACAAGTAAAAGGGAGAGAGAGTGAGAGAGATACTCAAAAATAAAACAACAAAATAATAATTTCAATGAATTTATATGTCAACTACAAAAACAAAAGAGAATTCAAAAGAGTTTCATTTTTCAATATTTTACGTTTTTATTATATAACAAACATACAACCGATACATAGCGGTTCCTAAAACAACTTTTTTGGAAATAATTCTGTACGCACAGAAAAAAAATATGAAGTAAAATCAACTTTGAACAAAGTTGATATAAGATTAAAATTTTTTAATTAAGTTTAAATTAAACGTTTTTACGTTTGTGGTGAAATATTAAAATACATAATAGAATCTTTCGATATTATACTACGATAAATTTTTAAAAATCTTTTAAGTACTAAAATTTAAAGAACATTCTCTAGAAACTGTATTTACTGTGAAACAATGTTAAATTAACATTTTTTTGTCTATGAAGCAAAATCATAAGTAAAAAAAAGTTAAATTTCTATTTTAATTAATTTTACATTGATTTTTTTGTGTGTAGCTATTGAGCTGTAAGAGATATTTTTTAATGAAATTTCAAATAGTTAGAGGAGTACAGGTCCCTGATTGATCAAGAGCGTAATCAGTTACTCTTCGAAAGTTTTTCTTTTTTCGCAAAAATGAATGAAAAATATGTGAATTTGACTAGAGAGAAGCATAGTTCTGGTTGGAATTACAGTGAAGGTAAAAACTATTTGCACAAGTATTTGGTATCTATAAAATCTTTAGAACTTGAAGATTCTTAATATTTCAAGAAAAAATAAGTGAAACGTCATTTGATGTCAAAAAAAATAAAAAATTGAAATTTAAAAATTTTAAGTTTTTGAAAAAATAAAATTAATATTTGAACCTCAATAAAATGGAAACGAATAAGGATATTATCTTGAAATTTCTGTGTGATATACTTGAACTTATCCATAAAACAGGGAAATGAAAACATTCCCACTTTTCTATACGAAAATATCCAAAATTCCAACTCCTGTAAATTATGTTGAAAAATTTGATTTTTTCACAGAAATGATCACCCTGTCATTATAAGGACATTTCGGTAGAAAAATATTTTCCTGGGTGTTAAGCGAAGATATGTAGCTTTATATTAAGGATAATGTACATAATAATGGTTCG
>PYHX02000495.1:4195637-4218289 GCA_004302925.2 Cochliomyia hominivorax | reverse complement strand
ACATAAAAGCTTTTTAATTTTATAGCTTTTAAAAAAAGCTTTTCAAAATTATTTTTTTTAAATAGGATAATAAATTCAAACCTTAAAGAATTTTTGTTAAAAATTTTTTATTTAACGAACTCTTAGCTTTGGACAGATTTCAATTAAAAAGCTTTTTATATAGAGTTTCTTTCAATTGTTTAAATAAAGTGTTTTAAAATTTAATAAAGTTTAAATTTAAAAAACTTTTAATAAAAATAATTATAATTAAGCTTTTTAAAACTGATTTGTAGAGGAATTTACAAATCATATAAAACTTTGTTAATAATATGTAACTTTTTTTGAAAAAGCTTTTAATGGAAAGGAATATTATTATATGTAAGGAACTTTGAAAAAAAAACTTTAAAAAAGCTTTTTAAAAAGCATTTAAAAAAATTCTGAGATTTTTGTTAAAAGCTGTTAAAAAGCTTGGTTAATAGCTTTTTTAGACTACGTAAGAAGTGAAATCGAAAAAAAGTAATCAGATTATTAATTTCAGAGAATAAAAAACATATTTAATAATTTAAATCATATAAAAAACTTCTTTGTGAAGCTTTTTTTCTTCACAGCTTTTAAAATACAAAACTGTTCAAAAATACTTTTATGCTTTTTTACTTTGGACACTAAATGTTCAATTGCAAAATTTATATTTCCAGTTTTCAGTAGATTTTTTAAATTCTTTAAAAAAATTCTCCCGAAATTTAGCTTTTGAGATAAAATTTACATAAAACGATTTCACTTTAATTCCAATTAGTTTAAAACTTTGATTGGCTACAGGGACTGAATATAATTCCTTATAAAGCTTATTTATATAATAAGCAAACTTCAACACAAAGCAGACTTTCCAAAAAAGCTTCTTTCGCCATTTTCATTTACAATGACAATAGAACAGAGGTGCCCACCAACCACCAAAGATTTGTCTTTGCGAGAGTGAAACACCCTCGATCTACTTAAATTCATCAGAGAGCAGCAGTCGTTAGTAGTGTAAGTGTGAAGTTGGATGAATTTTGCACTCTAAAGGTTCAGGTCTGGAAAACTTTATTTTGGACACCTCTGCAATAGAAACAATAAGGGAAAAGTAGATTTCAAGGTTCTTTCTTTTTGCTGCTGAATAACAACTCCATTTTATGATAAAAAAAAAATAAATTAAGAAAATAAAATAAACTTTATTTTTAATTAAAAATCCACTTGATTCTATTCTCCTAAGACAACTCCTTCTTAAACTTTTCATCCTGTTGTTGTTGTTGTGTTGGAGTGAAGAAAGAAAACGTGATGTTGTCAGGATATTTTATATAAAAATTTTGTTTTATGGTTCCTTTTCTTTTTACTCGGTGGGCACTCTTTTCTTAGTGCTGAAACAAAAATTTTTGCATAAAATATGAATAGAAAAAATATAATTTCTAATACCCTACACCATCGTAGGTGTTTGGGGTATTATGCGTTTGTGCTGATGTTTGTAACATACAAGAAGAATGGTGTACCCCACCTTAAGTAAATCGTTCGACTCAGAATAATTTTCTAAGTCGATTTAACTATGTTCTCTTGTCTCTCTGTCTGTCCGGCTGACTGTCCATGTAGCGTTTTGAACAGTCTGCAGGACGCACTTGTTGAGATATCTTATGAAATTTGGTACATAACATATTATTATTCTGGCCAAAGAACGAACCCTATTAAAATTGACCATGTTCGGTCCCACATTTCAAGTACCTTCCATACGAATGTTCTTCCCGGAATGGGGTTTTAAGGTCATAAAAGTTATTAATATAAAGTTTTTAATATTTAAAAACGAAGTGCCAAAATATACGAGGGTCGGTCCATTATTTCTCATAGGTCCCATGCAAACCCCCTTCCAAATGCCACTTTTAAGAGCATAAACCTCACTAATACGTTGGTATTGTAATAACAACTGATCAAATTCAGAAAAATATAAGCAACATTTTACGAGGGTCGGTTTATAATTTTTTCTAACCTTTACATAACCCCTCAGCAGGGTCGCTTATTAATTTTTTGTAACATTGTAATGTAGGGTATTACATAGTCGGGCTTCACCGACTATAAAATTCTTACTAATTTTTTTTCATTTGTATTTTTGAGATTTTTCATCTTATTTTGTTACGCCTAAGGATTCACAAATACTTATAAACATTGAGAAGAAGAAGAAAAAGAAAATAACAGAATCCTTAAATTCATTCGTATTATTTTTGCTTATTTTTTGGTTGAGAGAGTGAGTGAATGTGTGTGTGTGTCTAAGAATAATGCAAGTTATTTTAAATTTTCCTCACACACTCATACACTTAAACACTCTTATACATATTCAAGATTTGCAAGATTTAATTCCATTTTAAAGATTTAAGGAAAAATTGAAAATGATTTCAATTTTTTTTTATCTTAAAATCGCATAAAGTAAAAATAAAGTTTTCTTTTTTTTTAATTTTGTTCAAAAAAAACAACAACAAATATGAGATTTTACAAAAATTTTACGTTGATTTAACAATTTATACAATGAAAACCGCATTAAATGCATGAAATAAAATAAATATTTATTTTTATCAGAACTTCATCAAAGAAACCTCAAAACTTAAATTCAACCAAGAGAACAGAATGTGTGTGTGTGTGTGTGTGCGGTGGTATTGATTTATAACCAAACGGATAAAGTTAATATGAATCCAAGTTAAGGGTTGCCAGATTTATGATATGTGTTATTACATTTTAATGGATATAAGGAGTGAGATCGAAAAACTCTTAACATACATATATGTTTATAAAAATGAAACCACTCAATTTACAGTTTTTATTACAAGATTTTGATACTATTTCGGAAACCCCTTCTAATAACGTTTTTATGGTGCTTTCTGCCACTTTGCTCGAACAGCTAATTTCAATCCGTTCAAAACTACTGCAATTTTGATCACCTATTTGCGCTCCTCAACTCTCTTTTTTGAAGAGCTCCCTACCACATTAAATGTCCTTGTTCCACTCAGCTTGTTTTACCATAGTGCCAGGATGCCAAATCAGGCCAATAATAAGTGCGCACATTATGAAGTTTTATGAAAGGAAGCAGCATTCCTGGATCTATTTCGGTATTTGTAACATTGTTTGTCATACCAAGAACTTTTTGGTAATTTTAAAGGCTTTAAGGTCTTTAACTTGTCTTCGTCATTCCCTCTAACATCAGCAACATAAAATTTTTGAACAGGAAGTTTCGAAAAATCTTCCAGAACATACGTTTCGTCATCCATTATCCAACAAGAATATATTTTAATAAAAATGACTTTAATCCGTTCCCTCTTTTTTGACTTCCAAATTTTTAACAGTGTTTCTGTTAGGAACTTTTTGAGCTTTTAAAACTACATTAATTTCAAATTTTCATATTACATCGTCCGATCACTGATCTAACCGGGCTACTTTCCTATCAGTTGTATTGATAGCTGTGTGGTTGTGGACCATTACTTCTACCTGAATCAACGATTTTTTGTGGAATAATGAAAATATTCTCTTCTTCGCTTCTCTCTCAAAATAAAATATTGCTAACAGAGTCCACATTTGCCCTTCACTGTATTAAAACCATAGACTGTAACTACAATGACGACATTTAATATAGTTAAACTTTAAAAATATTTCCATATTTCTTTTAAGGCTCCCTAAAATGTTTCTTACGTTGCAATCAACTTAAAGCTCCACATTCCCCCAGCTTCATCCTTTCTTCTTCTTCTCATAGAGGAATGTGAACAAGTTTAAAGTATTTCAATCTTTTGTTAAATGATTTATTTTATTCAACTGGCGGATAAATATCGAACAACAACAACAAAATTAAAAATAAAACAAATTCAACACAATTTCTGACGTTCTGCTCTTTTTGCAGAATAAAAACTATGCCAAACGATTTTGAAGTCTTTACTCTCCTTTTTGGCTTGTTGTTCTTAATTTTGTCTTTTTCTCCCCGGATTTTAGTTCTTTGTTAAGCAGGAAGTTGCAAAAGGGAGGGATTGAAGTAAGAAAATCAACCTCAATCAGCCAATAACCAGAATACAAAAAGCAAAAACAACAACAAAAAGTCCCTAAACGAAATGGCCTAAAGCAACAATAAGCGAAGTATGAATATGAACAGAAGAGAACAGAACAGAATGAAATCTGGAACAATGTTTTAATATTGACTTAAATAGATGCAAGAAAAGTGTTTGTATTGTGTGAATGTGTGTGTGTGTGTGTTTGAATGTATGTAAATGTGTGAATATAATTGATGATGGTGTTCTGAAAGACAAAAAGAAAAATCTGTTTTTAAAATTTGTAGGGAAAATGTTTGTGTTGTTGCCACTCAGGGACAGAGCAAAATTGAGACGAAGATACAAGAAAAGTGAATTAATAAATATTGAATGAGGGTATTTTGGAATTTAGAGCAATTTTGAGAGAAATTAAATTTGAATTTAATTTGGGGGGACAAAAAAAAGACAAACACACATACACTCTTTGTTAAATAAAATATCTATTCAAAATATTGACTACTGGGCGGACTTTCAATTTTCACAGAGTGATCCCAATATATACGAAGGTAATATAGGTAGAATAAGGAGGAGAAGTACCCTTCACAATAGGAGAATATTAAGAACAACAAAAGCAAAAGTTTTAAAATTTAATCCCAATCACTTTCCTAAGGACAAAATGTAGGATCAGGGAGTGTCCCTTTATAAGCAAATATTAATTAGTGAATATCTAAAGAACTATGTGCGGTTAGGATCAGGGGATCAGATAGTCCTCATACAATGCAAATATTAATTATCGGCAGAACTGTTACAGCTAAAGTAGGAAATTTAGTCCGAATCACTTTGTAAAAGAAAAACTGTAGTGAAAAAATATAGGACCGAGGGGCTCCAATCAACCTCAATATTATTTGGTGAATATTTAAAAGACTTTTTCCAGTCATTATTATTAAAACTTAAATATCTGAAAAGCTATTTCAATTTGGCCAAATCTCCATTGTATGCCAATTTATTATTAAAACGTCGTTATTTATGAAACTTTTTTTCTGGATCTAAGACGCACTGGGTAACAGATAGAATTTATATAAAAACTGATTAGATTCTTTTACTATCACTAGTGGTGCGGGGAGGCTTATTATCATTTCGTTTGTAATTCCAAAAAGGTATCCTCCCACCCCATAAAGATCCTATAAAGTACATATTTTTAAATCAAATCAAAATCGGAGACGATCTTTGTTGGTACTCTCACATCCACTGTAATTGAAAGAGCCCAATGACATACGACCTGAGAAGAGAAAATTCAGTGGAAAAAAATTATGGTCAAAAGTTGGACTGAGAAATACATTTACCTTTTCAGAGAAAAACGAAGATATTGATCAGAACTTGGGTTTTGAAAATTGCAGATAATAATTCAATTTTAAGTTATTTGAGATAAAGTTCCTCTTAGAACAGTTTAAAGCCATCGAAAGGATTGTGGATCATACAGAATCAATGTTATTAAATATTTATAAAACTTAACATCGAGACCCTAATAATTTTGTCTTTTATGATTTAATATAACACTGCTACTGGAAAACTTAGTTCGGAGATGATAAAAAGGAAAATTGTGGGACGGGGAGGGTATCTGTCAATTTTACACTCCCATTAAAAAAAAGAAAACATTTTGATCGGGAGAAGTACATAATGTCAGGTGGTCTTGGGACCGTCTTATCATAAGCTCTTTGTAATTATTTTTTTTAAATTGAATTTTGTTATTATTTTTTTAAACTAACGAGAGATAAACCTCTAAAGCCGCTTTGGAGATTCGTTTGGACCTTCGGACCCTATAAGAAGTGGTCAACTAATAAACACGCCAAGAATGATCATAATGGGAGCACTATGTGTTCTTATAATGACCGTGTGATTATTTCGAGGATTTTTAAATATATATTTTTATACCCAGTTGTCTATCCGTCTGTCCGTCTTTCTATCTGTCGGTCTGTCTGTTATTGACACGCTACATTCCCCACTATAATTGACAGGGGTTAATGAAATTTGGCCTGAGTATTTTTTAGACCTGAGAAGCTTTCTATTTAAAATCAGATATCTGTGAAAAGCTCTAAATTGAAGCGAAAATGGTTGGCAAAATTTTTATTAATGCAAATTCCATAATTCGAATAAACAAACTTTTTATTACAATAACAATATTTATAGTGGAGATAACAATAAACATTTTTATTAATGCAAAATCAAAATGTGAATAAACAAATGTTTTTAGTTACAGTAACAATATATTTTTTCTCTACGTGAGAGTTTATTAAGAAGCCTTTGAGAGTGGTCCAGCTTTTAAAACGATTTTTTTTCTGATGAAAATGTTATGATTTATTTTGAAATTTAGAAAAAATTATTAATATATTTTTATTATATTTTTTTTATTTAAAAATATAAATCATTTTAATATTAAGAATTCATATTAAACGATTTTCCTAAAATACACTCAGAAAATGATGTTGAATAGATTTCTTTAATTGAACTTACCACCTCAAAATCACAAAATTGAAAATTATATAATTAACCGAAATAAAGTCTTACCTGAAAATAGAATAAAAATATTGAATTGATTTAAAAATTTATTTATTTATTTATTTTTTTTTTTCAAAAATTTATAAAAAAAATATTTTAAAAATTATTGAAATTTTCTTTAAGTTTAAGAAAAAATCCATCCATATTTCTTAAAAATCCCTGACATAACTAAAAAGTGGCATAAAATTCTTAATTCTTTGTATTAAAAGAAGAAAACACCATATAAAGCCAATAAATATGACAGTTACTGCCGCTATTCAAAATACTCACACACACACACTCCCATTTTCAGATCTTTAATAATGACGATGATGATGATGACGATGAAAATGACGATACTCTGGTAGTGAATGCTGGTATGTGGAGACCTCTGACTAAAGGCAACTACTACAGATTATGTGATATTGAGGTAAAATTACGAAAGTATTTTTTGGTATAAAATTCACGTACAGACTCGTAAATTATTGTGAGGGTGTAGACAGAAAACACCAGGCGTAATCAGAAACAGAGATGAAGAAAAACAAAAACTCAACAAATAATGACAAAGAAAATAAAGAAATCAGCAAAAAAGCAGAGGAGAGAAGGAAAGGATGCATACAAATGGAATCCAAATGACTAAGAAAATGACACATACACATACATGCAAAACTACATACTGATATATATTTTTTCGAGGAACTTTTATAGGGACTAAGTTGTTTTTTTTTTTTTTTTAATAAAATTGCTATAATTTATGAGAAAGAGTTGTAAATAGGAGGGCAGTTTGAGAAGTTTCAATTACTAGATTTTATTACTAAAAATATTTCCTTAAAGGAATTTTAAATTGAAAATAAAAGAAAGAAATTAAATTTAATTAAAAATAACTCTAAATAACTTCCCACACCACCCTCGTATTCCACACAACATGCATAAGATGCACCAACTCCATTTAAATGGTCAAGTGTAAAATGAATTGCTTGGATAAAGTATAGCACTCCTATGGAATTCTTCTCAGCATGTGTGTGTGTCTATGTGTGCGTGTGTTTGCACTCTATTGAACATAATAAACCAACAATTGGAATTACAGAAACAAAAAAAAAGAAAACATTCATTTAAAAAGGAAGGGCACAAATTAAATGCGTATATGTGTATGTATATGTATGTGTATGGGTGTGTTTGAATGAGTGTTTAATAGCAACAAAAATATTTGATGTTGAAATGTTTCTTATCCTTTTGTAATTTTTTTCATTATTTCTTTCTTTCTTTGTTCTGTAGAAAAATGCACTTCAATGATCATTTAACGAAGCATGAAACAAATTGCAAGAGGAGAAACAACTACAATAAACTAAAACTAAATTTCAGAAAAAAAGACTCAAATAAGGAACCAGAGGAAAAAACTAAATCCCTTTTTCCTATGCAGGCAGTTAAACTAGTTAATAACATTTCGAAATTATCTTATTTAACCCATTAAAGGCAGATATTTAGGTACCCCAAACATTGGATCAAAATATTTGTAATTGTGGGCGTGGCATGCTCTTAAAGTGGGATGAAATGTGACTTTTGAAATTTAATAATTATTTGGAGAGACTTAGGAAACCTTTTCTGAAAGAAAAAAGTCTCTGTTATCGTTCTACAGTTTGTGTTAATTGCATTTTACATCAAATTCGATGAAATAACAAAAATTAAAGTTTAATGGAATTTTTGTTTCAGAAGAAAAATGAAAGTTAAGCTTTCATTTCATATCTTTGACGTGTTTGGACCTTTGCGTTGGAGTTTTTTTCATTATCTTTTTCATTATACCCAACACCAGCGAAGGTGGTTGGGGTATTATGCGTTTCTGCTGATGTTTGTAAAATGGTGTTACACCAACCCTTAAGTATAACGCTCGACACAGTATCAATTTCTGAGTCGATTTAACGATGTCCGTCTGTCCATAGAAGTCTATTGAAAATGACCATGTTCGGTCCAATATTTCGGGTATCTTCCATACAAATGTCCTGCCGGAATAAGGTTTTAAGGTCATAAAAGTCCAAAATTTTAAGCAATTTTAACGAAATTTGGCAAAAGTAAATACAAATAAGAATAAATCTAAAATGATGTGCCAAATTATGCGAGGGTCGGTCCATCACTTCACATAACTCGCATACAAGTTCCCTTCCTAAATCACTTTGAAGGACATAAATCTCACATATACAGCTAAAATCGATGTGCATAATTATACGAGGGTTGGTCCATAATTTCTTCTAGGTAGCATGTAATCCCCCAAAAAAATTCATTTTAGAACATCAAAATTTCACATAAAGTTATGCGAGGATCATTGCGGTGTAAGGTATTTGATAGTTGGGCTTAACCGACTATAACATGATTGTTTTTTTTTTAATTTGATGAAAAATAAATTATAATAATTTGAAAACTATTTACTATAATTGTTTGATTTTTTTCTAATATGTTTATAGGACTGTAATCTTTTAGAAAATTCATCTTGGATCTCTGTAATGTGTCTACAGTGTGTGCTAAAAGCAATTTCCCTTGAGTTCGATAAATTACTGCAATTTAAACTTCAGTGTAAAAGATCTTTTTAATTTCAAAAGGGGATAAACATATTTTTGTACCAGAAGAAAGCTTTAAGTGTAAACTTTCATTCCATATACAATTTTAGATATGTTTGAACAATCTTGTTCATCATTTTCTTCATTTAAATGAAGACACTCCCAATTGAATTCTATGAAACAATATGATTTTTGAAGTTTGATCAGAAGTACATTATCATTTGGAAAAATTTTATTAATAAAAATTTTTCCTTTGCTATAATATTGACAGGACCATAACCTTTAAATATCTTAAGGTATCTGTAATGTTTCTTTTTTTCTCAAATTCGACAATTTTCTTCAATTTAAAGTTAAAATTTTTTTAACTGTTTTTGCTCCAAGAAAAAACTATAAGTGTAAACTTTTATGGAGGGTCATCGACTACCTGAATACAAATGAATTATTGGCCAATTTTCATTAATGTACCCGATGTGGCCATTTTGTAGGGTCACCAACTACGCCTTTGAGCAAAGGAAGGCTTGAAATCAACTCGAGGACACCTCAGTTACAGAATTATTTAAAAAAGACAAAATGGCGGTGTATTTATACACAGAAATGTTCCATTATCCATCAAAGGGTCATTAATTTGTTAAAGCATAAAATTATATCTCATTTAATGGTTTAATTAAAAAAAAAACAATTCGACGTATCCTTCCTTTAACAACCCCAGAGACACTTAAAAATGTTAATGTGTGCACGCTTTACAAGGGAGAAGCACAAAGGAAGGATGACAGCAAGAAGAAGAAGAAGAAGATTAAATGGGTAGATGGAAAGTGCTTGTATATGATCTTCTTCTTCATGTTATTTTCTTCTCGTTTTGAGTATTCGTTTTTAGTTATTAATGACTTTGACCTCTGACTGTGCATTAAATAGTTTTTTTTCACTCTTCATCTTTCTTTCTTTCTTTCTTTTTTTCCAATGATATAATTTTTTTGCTCGATTTTCCATCATCAAATGGGGGTTTTCTTCTTAATTTATTTTCATGATTGTTGTTGCTGTTAATTCCCCAGTGCAATTCCAATTCAGCAAATTCAGTTTTTGTACGTGTTTGAATGTAAGTTTCGGTTGGAAAAAATAGAACGAGAAAAAACAAAATAATACGATCTATTTCACTTCATGTGCAGTGAATATTGAAATACTTAAATATTTGCGTTTAATGCACTTTTTTCTTCACTTAATTAAGATTAATTTAAAAAAATACAACTTATTTTTTTTTTTTAATTTCATTCTGTTTAACATTCTCTGGTTTTTTTAATGTTGTTTTTGTTGTCATTATTAAAATTGTGTTGCGATTTCTAGTCAGGCGATGGATACAAGATTTAAAAAAAAAAATAAATTCACAAATAAAAAATGTCATCAACACTGGAAAAATATAATTTAAATGGCCAAAGGAAATATTCGTCAAAATAATAATTACTAACGAGGTTAATTTGTTCAAATACATTCACATTTTTATGCACACACAAACACACACATTTATAATACGAACATGAAGCAGAAATCTCCATAAAATCTTCATTAAGTGTTAATTAATAAATCGTATATTAATTCATTCTTGCATCTCCTCACACTCACACTCACTTCACTGTATTAAAATATCTTGACGTTTATATCTTTGTATCTTTGCATCTTGGTTTATTTCACGAGTTTTACATCTAAAGACACTAATGATGGCGTTTTTATTTATTTATAACGAAAATTTATGCAAAAAATTTTTCAGAACTGGAAGAGAAAAAGAAAAACCACGAAATAGAGTTTTTATTCACGTTATTCTACTTTTAACAAAGTTGCGAACATGAGGAAGATACATTCAGAAAATTTATCTACGCACGTTGGTACAGTGGTTGCAAAAAAGATACTTTTCAAAAAAAGAATGCAATAACTTTTAAGCCAAATAAAATATCTCAATAAAATTAATCATCGATATAGCTGAGGTGTTCCTGAGTTGTAGTTTTGGAGGTGTATAAACTTCCAGATGCTCGATTTCCATTCTAAATTGTTGATTTGTTTGAAAAATTTATTTTTGAAGTTTTATGCTTTTTTTACTTTTTCACATGCTCTTCATTTTTGGAAAGTTCACTCACTGATGGTGTTGTCGGATAATTTTTCAAATACACTGAAAGAAAAGTTCAGCGAGATATAGATGTAGGATCTTCTAAATATTTTTTATATTTCAAGCAAACTTATTTTTTGGCTCTTCACCATGAGTAAGAGAGAAGCACAAAATATGAAAATTACTCTCTCTCTCTGCCATCTCCTGATATAAGTTATCTCATACACTTTCAGAGATAAATGGTATTAAAATTTTTTAATAAAATTAAATAAAAAATAATTTAAGAGGTTTTTTATTCTTAACAGACGGATCAAAAACAAACTAAAATTATATATCGTTTAAGAATTTAATCCCCTTTGGCCCTCAAAAATTCAATAACACTAAACTAAAATTTTTTAATGTTTAAATGATTTCAGTCACTTTAGTTTTTGAATTCAGCGATTTTGATATAATTCTCAAATTTTTTACAAATATTGTTCGTATAACTTATAAAATTCTAAATAAATTTGCTGAAAGTGTCATATAAATATATGGACCCGTTAAAAAGTTATATTAAACTAAAAGAGGCAAAAAATGTTTAACTCATTATTGGTCATTTTATTTATTTGACCTTAACGGGTTAAATGTGATGCCCCAAAAACTCTTAAAAACATATTTCAAATTCATTTTAAAATACTAAATAATATTCCCGAAAGAATCATATCAACATATGGATCCAATAGAAAGTTATATTAATCTTAAGTTGAGATTGAAAAAATGTTTAACTCATTTTAGGTTATTTTAGTTTTTGAACTTTATGAGTGTTATATAAGACTTAAAATTTTTTTAAATAAATATTTCGAATTCTTTATAAAATTACAAATAATATTGCTAAAATAATTATAATTATAATTATAATTATAATTATAATTATAATTATAATTATACAAATATATAGATCCATTAAAAGTCATATTAATCTAAAGTTGGTACTTAGTTTTTGTCAAATTATTTGTGTTTGAAAAAATACTGGTGCCCCATACTTTTTTTTAATATATTTCGAATTCTTTATAAAGTTCTAAAGTCCATTTCCGAAAAAAGTGAAACTAACAAAAAATCTCCAAATCAACCCGTAAACGCCTTAAAATTTTATAGATAACAGTGATTCAAAAGCTGCTGAATTTATAATTATTCTGCATTTCTTTAAAAAATCAGTTTATATGGTTATCTACACCCCTGACCAACGGTCAACTCCCCTATACCTGTTCGAAATTTTATTTTTACATCCATCAATTTTAAAGTCACAAATTTTTTTTTCAAAAAAAAAAACTTTTTTTAGACCCACTGTCACTAGTTAGATTAATAGAAAAAGATCTATACAGCTAATATGGGGACTTTAAATATATGTTGTATATGTACATATGGTTTGTATATATTTAATATAAGTGTGTGTGCATATGTGTGCGTACTTGACATTAGTGAAATTGTTTTTATTTTATGTATGTGAAGATAAATACGTATTTAACTAGCACAGACAAAAACCACATTTTTTAACAGAGCTGATTTTGCAGTTAACAGCGCGCTGTTAAGCATTTAACATAATTTCTTAAAATGAATAGTATACTTAAATGGACAATGTGAGCAACAGGAACCATGTTCCAAACACTTATATCATGGAAATGGCTCTCCAAGGTGCTAGTCATTGGTCCATGACAACAAACTACCAAAAATATAATTGGTATGCAATATATCGCTCTTTTAAAATATATCAAATTATTTAACATTTTTTGGAAGGATTGGTCAGTATGGAAAAATGGTGCGTGGTACACATATCACGCTATATAGGTATGATAGTCCTAGGTACTCCTAATGGAGCACGCTTAGTGGGATATCTGAAATAATTTTGGAATTTGAGAAAAATCGAGTTGAAAATCTTGAAATTTCTCGAGAGGATTTGTGAACCATGTGGGAAAATAGACGTGGTACACGTTCCAGGACATATAGAAATGGTGCTCCAAAGGGTCTTTAATAGATCTATAATAGTGGAATAGGTGAAATAATTTCCAAAAAATTTTAATTATTTTTTGAAAAAGTGAGTTTTTTGAAAATTTTCTAAAATTGACTATATTGGATGTGGTCAGTATGGAAAAATGGTGCGTGGTACACATATCACGCTATATAGGTATGATAGTCCTAGGTACTCCTAATGGAGCACGCTTAGTGGGATATCTGAAATAATTTTGGAATTTGAGAAAAATCGAGTTGAAAATCTTGAAATTTCTCGAGAGGATTTGTGAACCATGTGGGAAAATAGACGTGGTACACGTTCCAGGACATATAGAAATGGTGCTCCAAAGGGTCTTTAATAGATCTATAATAGTGGAATAGGTGAAATAATTTCCAAATAATTTTAATTATTTTTTGAAAAAGTGAATTTTTTGAAAATTTTCTAAAATTGACAAAATTGGATGTGGTCAGTATGGAAAAATGGTGCGTGGTACACATATCACGCTATATAGGTATGATAGTCCTAGGTACTCCTAATGGAGCACGCTTAATGGGATATCTGAAATAATTTTGGAATTTGAGAAAAATCGAGTTGAAAATCTTGAAATTTCTCGAGAGGATTTGTGAACCATGTGGGAAAATAGAAGTGGTACACGTTCCAGGACATATAGAAATGGTGCTCCAAAGGGTCTTTAATAGATCTATAATAGTGGAATAGGTGAAATAATTTCCAAATAATTTTAATTATTTTTTGAAAAAGTGAGTTTTTTGAAAATTTTCTAAAATTGACAATATTGGATATGGTCAGTATGGAAAAATGGTGCGTGGTACACATATCACGCTATATAGGTATGATAGTCCTAGGTACTCCTAATGGAGCACGCTTAGTGGGATATCTGAAATAATTTTGGAATTTGAGAAAAATCGAGTTGAAAATCTTGAAATTTCTCGAGAGGATTTGTGAACCATGTGGGAAAATAGAAATGGTACACGTTCCAGGACATATAGAAATGGTGCTCCAAAGGGTCTTTAATAGATCTATAATAGTGGAATAGGTGAAATAATTTCCAAATAATTTTAATTATTTTTTGAAAAAGTGAGTTTTTTGAAAATTTTCTAAAATTGACAATATTGGATGTGGTCAGTATGGAAAAATGGTGCGTGGTACACATATCACGCTATAAAGGTATGATAGTCCTAGGTACTCCTAATGGAGCACGCTTAGTGGGATATCTGAAATAATTTTGGAATTTGAGAAAAATCGAGTTGAAAATCTTGAAATTTCTCGAGAGGATTTGTGAACCATGTGGGAAAATAGACGTGGTACACGTTCCAGGACATATAGAAATGGTGCTCCAAAGGGTCTTTAATAGATCTATAATAGTGGAATAGGTGAAATAATTTCCAAATAATTTTAATTATTTTTTGAAAAAGTGAATTTTTTGAAAATTTTCTAAAATTGACAAATTGGATGTGGTCAGTATGGAAAAATGGTGCGTGGTACACATATCACGCTATATAGGTATGATAGTCCTAGGTACTCCTAATGGAGCACACTTAGTGGGATATCTGAAATAATTTTGGAATTTGAGAAAAATCGAGTTGAAATCTTGAAATTTCTCGAGAGGATTTGTGAACCATGTGGGAAAATAGACGTGGTACACGTTCCAGGACATATAGAAATGGTGCTCCAAAGGGTCTTAATAGATCTATAATAGTGGAATAGGTGAAATAATTTCCAAAAAATTTTAATTATTTTTTGAAAAAGTGAGTTTTTTGAAAATTTTCTAAAATTGACAATATTGGATGTGGTCAGTATGGAAAAATGGTGCGTGGTACACATATCACGCTATATAGGTATGATAGTCCTAGGTACTCCTAATGGAGCACGCTTAGTGGGATATCTGAAATAATTTTGGAATTTGAGAAAAATCGAGTTGAAAATCTTGAATTTCTCGAGAGGATTTGTGAACCATGTGGGAAATAGACGTGGTACACGTTCCAGGACATATAGAAATGGTGCTCCAAAGGGTCTTTAATAGATCTATAATAGTGGAATAGGTGAAATAATTTCCAAATAATTTTAATTATTTTTTGAAAAAGTGAATTTTTTGAAAATTTTCTAAAATTGACAAAATTGGATGTGGTCAGTATGGAAAAATGGTGCGTGGTACACATATCACGCTATATAGGTATGATAGTCCTAGGTACTCCTAATGGAGCACGCTTAGTGGGATATCTGAAATAATTTTGGAATTTGAGAAAAATCGAGTTGAAAATCTTGAAATTTCTCGAGAGGATTTGTGAACCATGTGGGAAAATAGAAGTGGTACACGTTCCAGGACATATAGAAATGGTGCTCCAAAGGGTCTTTAATAGATCTATAATAGTGGAATAGGTGAAATAATTTCCAAATAATTTTAATTATTTTTTGAAAAAGTGAGTTTTTTGAAAATTTTCTAAAATTGACAATATTGGATGTGGTCAGTATGGAAAAATGGTGCGTGGTACACATATCACGCTATATAGGTATGATAGTCCTAGGTACTCCTAATGGAGCACGCTTAGTGGGATATCTGAAATAATTTTGGAATTTGAGAAAAATCGAGTTGAAAATCTTGAAATTTCTCGAGAGGATTTGTGAACCATGTGGGAAAATAGACGTGGTACACGTTCCAGGACATATAGAAATGGTGCTCCAAAGGGTCTTTAATAGATCTATAATAGTGGAATAGGTGAAATAATTTCCAAATAATTTTAATTATTTTTTGAAAAAGTGAATTTTTTGAAAATTTTCTAAAATTGACAAAATTGGATGTGGTCAGTATGGAAAAATGGTGCGTGGTACACATATCACGCTATATAGGTATGATAGTCCTAGGTACTCCTAATGGAGCACGCTTAATGGGATATCTGAAATAATTTTGGAATTTGAGAAAAATCGAGTTGAAAATCTTGAAATTTCTCGAGAGGATTTGTGAACCATGTGGGAAAATAGAAGTGGTACACGTTCCAGGACATATAGAAATGGTGCTCCAAAGGGTCTTTAATAGATCTATAATAGTGGAATAGGTGAAATAATTTCCAAATAATTTTAATTATTTTTTGAAAAAGTGAGTTTTTTGAAAATTTTCTAAAATTGACAATATTGGATATGGTCAGTATGGAAAAATGGTGCGTGGTACACATATCACGCTATATAGGTATGATAGTCCTAGGTACTCCTAATGGAGCACGCTTAGTGGGATATCTGAAATAATTTTGGAATTTGAAAAAAATCGAGTTGAAAATCTTGAAATTTCTCGAGAGGATTTGTGAACCATGTGGGAAAATAGAAGTGGTACACGTTCCAGGACATATAGAAATGGTGCTCCAAAGGGTCTTTAATAGATCTATAATAGTGGAATAGGTGAAATAATTTCCAAATAATTTTAATTATTTTTTGAAAAAGTGAATTTTTTGAAAATTTTCTAAAATTGACAAAATTGGATGTGGTCAGTATGGAAAAATGGTGCGTGGTACACATATCACGCTATATAGGTATGATAGTCCTAGGTACTCCTAATGGAGCACGCTTAGTGGGATATCTGAAATAATTTTGGAATTTGAGAAAAATCGAGTTGAAAATCTTGAAATTTCTCGAGAGGATTTGTGAACCATGTGGGAAAATAGACGTGGTACACGTTCCAGGACATATGGAAATGGTGCTCCAAAGGGTCTTTAATAGATCTATAATAGTGGAATAGGTGAAATAATTTCCAAATAATTTTAATTATTTTTTGAAAAAGTGAATTTTTTGAAAATTTTCTAAAATTGACAATATTGGATGTGGTCAGTATGGAAAAATGGTGCGTGGTACACATATCACGCTATATAGGTATGATAGTCCTAGGTACTCCTAATGGAGCACGCTTAGTGGGATATCTGAAATAATTTTGGAATTCCAAATAATTTTAATTATTTTTGAAAAAGTGAATTTTTTGAAAATTTTCTAAAATTGACAAAATTATTTGGAAATTATTTCACCTATTCCACTATTATAGATCTATTAAAGACCCTTTGGAGCACCATTTCTATATGTCCTGGAACGTGTACCACTTCTATTTTCCCACATGGTTCACAAATCCTCTCGAGAAATTTCAAGATTTTCAACTCGATTTTTCTCAAATTCCAAAATTATTTCAGATATCCCACTAAGCGTGCTCCATTAGGAGTACCTAGGACTATCATACCTATATAGCGTGATATGTGTACCACGCACCATTTTTCCATACTGACCACATCCAATTTTGTCAATTTTAGAAAATTTTCAAAAAATTCACTTTTTCAAAAAATAATTAAAATTATTTGGAAATTATTTCACCTATTCCACTATTATAGATCTATTAAAGACCCTTTGGAGCACCATTTCTATATGTCCTGGAACGTGTACCACGTCTATTTTCCCACATGGTTCACAAATCCTCTCGAGAAATTTCAAGATTTTCAACTCGATTTTTCTCAAATTCCAAAATTATTTCAGATATCCCACTAAGCGTGCTCCATTAGGAGTACCTAGGACTATCATACCTATATAGCGTGATATGTGTACCACGCACCATTTTTCCATACTGACCACATCCAATATTGTCAATTTTAGAAAATTTTCAAAAAACTCACTTTTTCAAAAAATAATTAAAATTATTTGGAAATTATTTCACCTATTCCACTATTATAGATCTATTAAAGACCCTTTGGAGCACCATTTCTATATGTCCTGGAACGTGTACCACGTCTATTTTCCCACATGGTTCACAAATCCTCTCGAGAAATTTCAAGATTTTCAACTCGATTTTTCTCAAATTCCAAAATTATTTCAGATATCCCACTAAGCGTGCTCCATTAGGAGTACCTAGGACTATCATACCTATATAGCGTGATATGTGTACCACGCACCATTTTTCCATACTGACCACATCCAATTTTGTCAATTTTAGAAAATTTTCAAAAAATTCACTTTTTCAAAAAATAATTAAAATTATTTGGAAATTATTTCACCTATTCCACTATTATAGATCTATTAAAGACCCTTTGGAGCACCATTTCTATATGTCCTGGAACGTGTACCACGTCTATTTTCCCACATGGTTCACAAATGCTCTCGAGAAATTTCAAGATTTTCAACTCGATTTTTCTCAAATTCCCAAAATTATTTCAGATATCCCACTAAGCGTGCTCCATTAGGAGTACCTAGGACTATCATACCTATATAGCGTGATATGTGTACCACGCACCATTTTCCATACTGACCACATCCAATATTGTCAATTTTAGAAAATTTTCAAAAACTCACTTTTTCAAAAAATAATTAAAATTTTTTGGAAATTATTTCACCTATTCCACTATTATAGATCTATTAAAGACCCTTTGGAGCACCATTTCTATATGTCCTGGAACGTGTACCACGTCTATTTTCCCACATGGTTCACAAATCCTCTCGAGAAATTTCAAGATTTTCAACTCGATTTTTCTCAAATTCCAAAATTATTTCAGATATCCCACTAAGCGTGCTCCATTAGGAGTACCTAGGACTATCATACCTATATAGCGTGATATGTGTACCACGCACCATTTTTCCATACTGACCACATCCAATTTTGTCAATTTTAGAAAATTTTCAAAAATTCACTTTTCAAAAAATAATTAAAATTATTTGGAAATTATTTCACCTATTCCACTATTATAGATCTATTAAAGACCCTTTGGAGCACCATTTCTATATGTCCTGGAACGTGTACCACTTCTATTTTCCCACATGGTTCACAAATCCTCTCGAGAAATTTCAAGATTTTCAACTCGATTTTTCTCAAATTCCAAAATTATTTCAGATATCCCACTAAGCGTGCTCCATTAGGAGTACCTAGGACTATCATACCTATATAGCGTGATATGTGTACCACGCACCATTTTTCCATACTGACCAATCCTTCCAAAAAATGTTAAATAATTTGATATATTTTAAAAGAGCGATATATTGCATACCAATTATATTTTTGGTAGTTTGTTGTCATGGACCAATGACTAGCACCTTGGAGAGCCATTTCCATGATATGAATGTTTGGAACATGGTTCCTGTTGCTCACATTGTCCATTTTAGTACACTAGTCATTTTAAGAAATTCTGTTAAATGCTTAACAGCGCGCTGTTAACTGCAAAATCAGCTCTGTTAAAAAATGTGATTTTTGTCTTTGCTAGTTAAATACGTATTTATCTTCACATACATTTTTATTTTTAAAGATAAAAATCTTATTAATTAATGAAAATCAACATTCTTACGGTTAAGTGGTTAATTAAACTTGTGTTTAATTTTTTCATCATCTTCTTCTTCTTCTTTTTACATTATTTTAATATTGAAAAATGAAAATGTAATGAAATAAATTTGAAAATCTTGTTTGAAAGTTAGAAAGATTTAAAGATTAGAAATAACAAGTTTATAAAAATATTGAATAAATTTTAGATTTTATTTAAAGAAAATATTAGTTTATTAAAATTTTTGTTTATAACTCTGCAACGGAATTTAGAATCGTTTTTTGTGGGATAAAACTCGCATTGATTCAAAATTGTTTTATAATAAATTTTATATTTTTCAATATTAAAATAACATTGAAGTGGAACAAAACCGACTTTTTTCTTGAATAAATCTGTAACTTTTGATCGGAAAGATAGATTTGAATGAAATTTTATATAACAATAGAAGAGGGATGTAATATTATGCCATTTTTTCAAATTCTTATCAAGGGCTAAAAGATGCCCTTGAAATAGAATAAGAAACAAATTGGCACACAGTTAAAAAAGTTATGTTCCAATTCGCAGCCTTATAACTCAGCTCCTGGAGCCCCTATAGTGCCCAAACGTCAAATGTTATAGTGATATGCTCTTTTGCTATCATTGTGTTTAAATTTATTGAAGTTCATCCAGTCATTCAAAAGTTACGGAAGTATTTCCCAAAAATTCCATCATCTAAACTTTAAATTAAAAAAAATATATCTACATTTGTGTGAGTTAAGGGAAATAATGGACCGAGCATAATGTATATCAATAGGAATATTTGTAGCAAGCTTGTTCCCTATTACAAATGGGAAAAAGTGTTCAAGAGATTGGTTCTTGCAGGTCTAAAATTATATATGGTTAAAAGCACACACTAAAAGCTTTCTTTTCATAGTTAAATTAATTTTCGATTCTTAAAAGTTCTACTCAAACAAACTTTAAATTAATTAAAAATTATTTTTATTCTTGAATAACATTTGTTTAATAATGGGTCTAAACAGGTTCTAAATTATAAATGACCTTAAAAACAGACACTTATAGCTTTCTTCTGATAGTAAAATTTGTTCTATTCTATTTGAACATTAGAAGTTCTACTTAACTTAACTTAAAAATTAAGTTAAACATTTCTGGATTTAATTGCATGGAAAGTGAACAATAGCAATATATATATATATACCAAGCTAAGAATATTCCCAATTTTTTATATGTAATCACAATTGCGATTTGTTTCTTATTCAAACATTTTAATTAAATAATACAAAAGAAAAAAATTATTAGAGTTTTCACTTAAATGGAAAAAGTGTCAAACAAATGGATCCAGACAGATCTAAAATTATATACGGTTTAAAAGTAGACTCTGATAGCTTTCAATTGGTGGTAAAATTTGATCTTATAAAGTTCTATGCCAATAAACTTAAATTTGAGTAAAAAATTTTCATGACAGGAGAACAATTGCGAGGGGGTTAAGTGAAAATATGCACCGATCGTAATGAATATGAGTCAACTTTTCTTAGTTGTATTCACCATTGCGATTTGTTTATCAGTCAAAAATTTCATTTAAATTTTTTTAAATGCAGAGTGTTTTCATTCAAATGCAAAAAGTGTTTAACAAATGGGTCCAGACAGGTCTAAAATTATATGCGGTTTAAAAGTAGACACTTATAGCTTTCATTTGGTAGTAAAATTTTTGTTTAAGCCTTTTGGATCCTCTAAGGTTTTAAGTTACTAAACTTTAAATTTTTAGAAATATAAATTACCTGGGAAAAAATTTTAAATTTTCCTGACTGTTTCAATCCCTAACACACAGAATAAAGCATGAAGCTAAATCAACGTTGAACATAGTTGATTTAAGATTAAATAATTTTATTTCACGTCCAATATAAACTAATAATATTGAACATATTAGAATCTTTTAATATCAATATGTAAAATTACACAGTGATAAATTTTGAAAATTATTTTTAAGTATTAAAATTTAAAGTAGTAAAATTCAAAAATATTCTAAAAAACTGTATTTACTATGAAACAATGTTAAATTAACATTCTATGTCTATGAAGCGAAGTCATAACTGAAGAAAGTTAAATTATTTAGATTTTAAGTAATTTTACATTGATTTTTTTCAGTGTGTAGTCTTTTAAAATTCTAAAGCCGAAACTAAATATCTCCAAAATTCTTTTTTTTATTTAATAAAATAGAAATAATCAAAATTTGTCTAAAGTTTTAATTCTCCCTCTTTAACTCCTTTTCGTTTCCTTGAAATCGCAAAAGGAATCGTCTTAAAAAAGTTTCGTTATAAAAGAAAAATATTTATTTTTGACTTCTATAAAAAATTATTATTATTTATTATTGTACAATTATTCTTTCTATATAAATATTTAATTTTTCATTTATTTACCCAAAGGACAACAACAACAACAATAACAAAATGTTTGTCTCTTACAAAACATTTTCGATATAAAAACAAATGAAATTTATTAAAAAAAAGAGAGACAAATAAAAAGGAATTTAACTAAAAGTCAAAAAAGTATTGACAGAATGTGTATGTAAATATGTATGAATGTAAATGTATATATTACGTATTGTAAATGTTGTAAATTAAACACAAAAGAATTGAGAATGTGAGTGTAAATGTAAATGTATCTTTATAAAATAAAATGTATATTTAATAATGTAACAGATACAATGACAAACATTTGGTAAATTACAAACAAGTGAAAGGGAGAGAGAGAGAGAGGTGAGAGAGGAAAGAAATACTCAAAATAAAACAACAAAATAATAATTTCAATGAATTTATATGTCCAACTACAAAAACAAAAAGTGAATTCAAAAAGAGTTTCATTTTTTCAACATTTTACGTTTTTATTATGTAACAAACTACAAATCGATACATAGCGGTTTCCCAAAACGACTTTTTTGAGAAATAATTCTATACGCAGAGAAAAAAAATATATCAAGTAAAATCAAACTTTGAACATAGTTGATTTACGTTTTGTAATGAATTTATATTGTACATATTATAATCTTTCGATATCAATATATAAATTTATACCACGATCAAATTTAAAAATTACTTTAAAGTAGTTAAATTTTCAAGTACTAAAATTTCAATAACCATTTCTCTAGAAACTGTATTTATTGCGAAACAATGTTGAATTAACATTTTTTTTGTCTATGAAGCAAAA
>PYHX02000495.1:4161529-4195537 GCA_004302925.2 Cochliomyia hominivorax | reverse complement strand
TTTTTGTAAAGTTCTTTTTATCTAAAACTTTTGTTATTTTGTTGTTTTAACATGAGACGATATTTTCTAATTTTTTGTTAAATTTCATAAAAAAATCATTTACAATTTTTGTCACAAAATATTATTTATGTTGAAGAAAAATGTCATTTAAATTAATGTCCTTAAAATTTGTGTTGGTTAAAAGCTTTAAAGCATAAAATTTATGTTTAAAATTTTTAATATTTTTTAAAGTAAAAAAAGATAAAAATTTCAAGGATTTTTAAAGAATTTCAAACTTTACCTTTTTAAAAAGCTTTTCTGTTTGCAAATATTACATAAAAGCTTTTAATTTTATACTCATATACAAAGCTTTCAAAATTATTTTTGTTAGAATATAAATTCAAACCTTAAAGTTTTGTTAAAATTTTTATTTAAAGCTCTTAAGCTTGGACAGATTTCGATTAAAAAGCTTTTTTTTTAAGAGTTTTTATATTTGTAGAGGAATTACAAATAATATAACACTGTTGTTATTATAATGTAACTTTTTTTGAAAAGCTTTTAATGGAAGAATATTATTATATGTAAGGAACTTTGAAAAAAAACTTTAACAAAGCTTTTTAAAAGCATTTAAAAAATTCTGAGATTTTTGCTAAAAGCTGTTTAAAAGCTTTGTTAATAGCTTTAATAGCTTAACATACGTTCTTCATTAAAGCTTTCATAAGAGTTTTATATTTTATTAAAAATTTAAGCCAAACAAATGAATCTTAATTTGAACCAAATCAGTGACTAGAAAGAAATGCAAACTAAAATCATTAAATATTTTAACAAATCCTTATTTGGTCCTACAAAAAAGCTTTCAAATCCTTAAAACTGTCCGAAACTGTTTCAAAACAGCTTTAACAGGACCTTTTGTATCAGGTAAATAGAAAGCTTTCAGAGAGTTTTTTTATAAGTAATCAGATTATTAATTTCAGAGAATAAAAAACATATTTATAATTTAAATCATATAAAAAGCTTCTTTGTGAAGCTTTTTCTTCACAGCTTTTGAAATACAAAACTGTTTTAAAAGACTTTTATGCTTTTTTACTTTGACACTAAATGTTCATTGCAAAATTTTATATTTCCCAGTTTTCAGTAGATTTTTTAAATTCTTTAAAAAAATTCTCCCGAAATTATAGCTTTTGAGAAATTATTTACATAAAACGATCTTCATTAATTTCCAATTAGTTTAAAACTTTATTGGCTCCAGGGATTGAATATAATTCCTTATAAAGCTTATTTAGAATAATAAGCAAACTTCAACACAAAGCAGACTTTCCAAAAAGCTTCTTTCGCCATTTTCATTTACAATGACAATAGAACCAGAGGTGCCACAAATCACCAAAGTTTTGTCTTGCGAGAGTGAAGTACGCTCGATCTACTTAAATTATCAGAGAGCAGCAGTCGTTAGTAGTGTACGTGATAATAGTGTACGTGAAAGTTTTTCAGGTCTGGAAATCTTTATTTTGGACATCTCTGCAATAGAAACATTAAGGGAAAAGAAGATTTCAAGGTTCTTTCTTTTTGCTGCTGAATTAAAACTCCATTTTATGTTAAAAAAATTAAAAATTAAGAAAATAAAATAAACTTTATTGTAAACTTAAAATCCACTTGATTCTATTCTCCTAAGACAACTCCTTCTTAAACTTTTCATCCTTGTTTGTTGTTGTTGTGTTGGAGTGAAGAAAGAAAACGTGATGTTGTCAGGATTTTTGCATAAAAATTTTGTTTTATGATTCCTTTTCTTTTTACTCGGTGGCACTTCTTTTCTTAGTGCTGAAACAAAATTTTTGCATAAAATATGAACAGAAAAAAAATATCATTTCTAATACCCTACACCATTGTAGGTGTTGGGGTATTATGCGTTTGCGCTGATGTTTGTAACATACAAGAAGAATGGTGTTACCCCACCTTTAAGTAAATAAAATTCTTACTTGTGTTTTTTTCATTTGTATTTTTGAGATTTTTCATCTTATTTTGTTACGCCTAAGGATTCACAAATACTTATAAACATGAGAAGAAGAAGAAAAAGAAAATATCAGAATCCTTAGTTTATTCGTATTATTTTGCTTATTTTTTGGTTGAGAGAGTGAGTGAATGTGTGTGTGTCTAAGAATAATGCAAGTTATTTTAAATTTTCCTCACACACTCATACACTTAAACACTCTTATACATATTCAAGATTTGCAAGATTTAATTCCACTTTAAAGATTTAAGGAAAAATTGAAAATGATTTCAATTTTTTTTATCTTAAAATCGCATAAAGTAAAAATAAAGTTTTCTTTTTTTTTAATTTTGTGCAAAAAAAAACAACAACAAAATATGAGATTTTACAAAAATTTACGTTGATTTAACAATTTATACAATGAAAACCACATTAATGCATGAAATAAAATAAATATTTATTTTTATCAGAACTTCATCAAAGAAACCTCAAAACTTAAATTCAACCAAGAGAACAGAATGTGTGTGTGTGTGTGCGGTGGTATTGAATTATAACCAAACGGATAAAGTTAATATGAATACAAGTTAAGGGTTGCCAGATTTATGATATGTGTTATTACATTTCAATGGATATAAGGAGTTAGATCGAAAAACTCTTAACATACATATAAGTTTATAAAAGCGAAACGTTGAAATTTACAGTTTCATTTTTTTATTACAATTGGCAAAAATTATATTTTTATGGTTTTCACCACTACTATTCGGAAACCCCTTCTAATAACGTTTTTATGGTGCTTTCTGCCACTTTGCTCGAACAGCTAATTTCAATCCGTTCAAAACTACTGCAATTTTGATCACCTTTTTGCGCTCCTCAACTCTTTTTTTCAAGAGCTCCCAACCACATTAATGTCCTTGTTCCACTCAAGAGCTTGTTTTACCATAGTGACAGGATGACAAATTAGGTCAATAATAAGTGCGCACATTATAAAGTTTTATGAAAGGAAGCAGCATTCCTGGATCTATTTCGGTATTTGTAACATTGTTTGTCATACCAAGAACTTTTTGGTAATTTGAAGGCTTTAAGGTCTTTAACTTGTCTTCGTCAACATAAAATTTTTGAACTGGAAGTTTCGAAAAATCCTCCAGAACCTACGTTTCGTCATCCATTATCCAACAAGAATATTTTTAGTAAAAATAACTTTAATCCGTTCCCTTTTTTTGACTTCCAAAATGTTAACAGTGTTTCTGTTAAGAACTTTCCTACCGGGTGTGTTGGTAGCTCTTTTGAAAATGCTTTCGATTTTTTGGCTTTAGAAACATCATGTAGACCATTACTTCTACCTGAATCTACGACTTTTTGTGGAATAATGAAAATCTTTGATGCTTCTCTCTCAAAATAAAATATTGCTAACAGAGTCCACATTTGCCCTTCACTGTATTAAAACCATAGACTGTAACTACAATGACGACATTTAATATAGTTAAATTTTAAAAATATTTCTTTTAAGGCTCCCTAAAATGTTTCTTACGTTACAATCAACTTAAAGCTCCACATTCCCCCAGCTTCTTCCTCCCTTCTTTTCCTAGAGGAATGTGAACAAGTTTAAGGTATTTCAATCTTTTGTTAAATGATTTATTTTATTCAACTGGCGGATAAATATCGAACAGCAACAACAACAACAACAAAATTAAAAATAAAACAAATTCAGCACAATTTCTGACGTTCTGCTCTTTTTGCAGAATAAAAACTATTGCCAAACGATTTTGAAGTCTTTACTCTCCTTTTTGGCTTGTTGTTCTTAATTTTGTCTTTTTTTCCCCGGATTTTAGTTCTTTGTTAAGCAGGAAGTTGCAAAAGGGAGGGATTGAAGTAAGAAAATCAATCTCAATCAGCCAATAACCAGAATACAAAAAGCAAAAACAACAACAAAAAGTCCCTAAACGAAATGGCCTAAAGCAACAATAAGCGAAGTATGAATATGAACAGAAGAGAACAGAACAGAAAGAAATCTGGAACAATGTTTAATATTGACTTAAATAGATGCAAGAAAAGTGTTTGTATTGTGTGAATGTATGTACGTATGTATGTGTGTGTGTGTGTGTGTGTTTGAATATATGTAAATGTGTGAATATAATTGATGATGGTGTTCTGAAAGACAAAAAGAAAAATCTGTTTTTAAAATTTGTAGGGAAAATGTTTGTGTTGTTGCCACTCAGGGACAGAGCAAAATTGAGACGAGATACAAGAAAAGTGAATTAATAAATATTGAATGAGGGTATTTTGGAATTTAGAGCAATTTTAAGAGAAATTAAATTTGAATTTAATTTGGGGGGACCAAAAAAAAAGACAAACACACATACACTCTTTGTTAAATAAAATATCTGTTCAAATATTGACTACTGGACCGACTTTCAATTTTCACAGAGTGATCCCAATATATACGAAGGTATTATAGGTAGAATAATGAGGAGAAGTACCCTTCACAATAGGAGAATATTTATATCTTAAGAACTACAAAAGTAAAAGTTTTAAAATTTAATCCCAATCACTTCCCTAAGGACAAAATGTAGGATCAGGGAGTGTCCCTTTATAAGCAAATATTAATTAGTGAATATCTAAATAACTATGTGCGGTTAGGATCAGGGGATCAGATAGTCCTATCGGCAGAACTGTTACAGCTAAAGTAGGAAATTTAGTCCGAATCACTTTGTAAAAGAAAAACTGTAGTGAAAAAATATAGGACGAGGGGCCCCCAATCAACCTCAATATTATTTGATGAATATTTAAAAAACTTTTACCATTCATTAGTATTAAAATTTAAATATCTGAAAAGCTATTTCAATTTGGCCAAATCTCCATTGTATGCCAATTTATTATAAAAAACGTCGTTATTTATGAAACTTTTTTTCTGGATCTAAGACGCACCAGGGTAACAGATAGAAAGTATATAAAAACTGATTAGATTTTTTTACTATCACTACTGGTGAAGGGAGGCTTATTATCATTTCGTTTGTAATTCCAAAAAGGTATCCTCCCACCCCATAAAGATCCTATAAATTACATATTTTTAAATCAAATCAAAATCGGAGACGATCTTTGTTGGTACGGTCACATCCACTGTAATTGAAAGAGCCTAATGACATACGACCTGAGAAGAGAAAATTCAATGGAAAAAAAATTATGGTCAAAAATTGGACTGAGAAATAAATTTTTCTTTTCAGAGAAAAACGAAGATATTGATCAGAACTTGGGTTTTGAAAATTGCAGATAATAATTCAATTTTAAGTTATTTGAGATAAAGTTCCTCTTAGAACAGTTTAAAGCCATCGAAAGGATTGTGGATCATACAGAATCAATGTTATTAAATATTTATAAAACTTAACATCGAGACCCTAATAATTTTGTCTTTTATGATTTTATATAACACTGCTACTGGAAAACTTAGTTCGGAGATGATAAAGAGGAAAATTGTGGGACGGGGAGGGTATCTGTCAATTTTACACTCCCATTAAAAAAAGAAAACATTTTGATCGGGAGAAGTACATAATGTCAGGTGGTCTTGGGACCGTCTTATCATAAGCTCTTTGTAATTATTTTTTTTAAATTGAATTTTGTTATTATTTTTTTAAACTAACGAGAGATAAACCTCTAAAGCCGCTTTGGAGATTCGTTTGGACCTTCGGACCCTATAAGAAGTGGTCAACTAATAAACACGCCAAGAATGATCATAATGGGAGCACTATGTGTTCTTATAATGACCGTGTGATTATTTCGAGGATTTTTTAATATATATTTTTATACCCAGTTGTCTATCCGTCTGTCCGTCTTTCTATCTGTCGGTCTGTCTGTTATTGACACGCTACATTCCCCACTATAATTGACAGGGGTTAATGAAATCTGGCCTGAGTATTTTTTAGACCTGAGAAGCTTTCTATTTAAAATCAGATATCTGTGAAAAGCTCTTAATTGTAGCGAAAAACTTGGTAAAATTTTTTATTTATGCAAATTCCACAATTCGAATAAACAAACTTCTTATTACAATAACAATATTTTTAGTGGAGATAACAATAAATATTTTTATTAATGCAAAATCAAAATGTGAATAAACAAATGTTTTTAGTTACAGTAACAATACATTTTTTCTCTACGTGAGAGTTTATTAAGAAGCCTTTGAGAGTGGTCCAGCTTTTAAAACGATTTTTTTTCTGATGAAAATGTTATGATTTATTTTGAAATTTAGAAAAAATTATATTTTTTTATTTGAAAATATAAATCAAAAGGACATTTTAATATTAAGAATTCATATTAAACGATTTTCCTAAAATACACTCAGAAAATAATGTTAAATAGATTTCTTTAATTGAACTTACCACCTCAAAATCACAAAATTGAAAATTACATAATTAACCGAAATAAAGTCTTACCTGAAAATAGAATAAAAAATATTGAATTGATTTAAAAATTTATTTATTTATTTATTTTTTTTTTTCAAAAATTTATAAAAAAAAAATTAAATTATTAAAATATTTAAATAAAATTTTAAATAATTTTTTAAAAAAATATTAAAAAATATTTAAGTTTAATAAAAAATCCATCCATATTTCTTAAAAAATCCCTGACATAACTAAAAAGTGGCATAAAATTCTTAATTCTTTGTATTAAAAGAAGAAAACACCATATGAAGCCCATAAATATGACAGTTACTGCCGCTATTCAAAATACTCACACACACACACACTCCCATTTTCAGATCTTTAATAATGACGATGATGATGATGACGATGAAAATGACGATACTCTGGTAGTGAATGCTGGTATGTGGAGACCTCTGACTAAAGGCAACTACTACAGATTATGTGATATTGAGGTAAAATTACGAAAGTATTTTTCGGTATAAAATTCACGTACAGACTCGTAAATTATTGTGAGGGTGTAGACAGAAAACACCAGGCGTAATCAGAAACAGAGATGAAGAAAAACAAAAACTCAACAAATAATGACAAAGAAAATAAAGAAATCAGCAAAAAAGCAGAGGAGAGAAGGAAAGGATGCATACAAATGGAATCCAAATGACTAAGAAAATGACACATACACATACATGCAAAACTACATACTGATATATATTTTTTCGAGGAACTTTTATAGGGACTAAGTTGTTTTTTTTTTTTAATAAAATTGCTATAATTTATGAGAAAGAGTTGTAAATAGGAGGGCAGTTTGAGAAGTTTCAATTACTAGATTTTATTACTAAAAATATTTCCTTAAAGGAATTTTAAATTAAAAATAAAACAAAGAAATTAAATTTAATTAAAAATAACTCTAAATAACTTCCCACACCACCCTCGTATTCCACACAACATGCATAAGATGCACCAACTCCATTTAAATGGTCAAGTGTAAAATGAATTGCTTGGATAAAGTATAGCACTCCTATGGAATTCTTCTCAGTGTGTGTGTGTGTGTGTGTATTTGTGAGCGTGTGTTTGCACTCTATTGAACATAATAAACCAACAATTGGAATTACAGAAACAAAAAAAAAAGAAAACATTCATTTAAAAAAGGAAGGGCACAAATTAAATGCGTATATGTGTATGTATATGTATGTGTATGGGTGTGTTTGAATGAGTGTTTAATAGCAACAAAAATATTTGATGTTGAAATGTTTCTTATCCTTTTGTAATTTTTTCATTATTTCTTTCTTTCTTTGTTCTGTAGAAAAATGCACTTCAATGATCATTTAACGAAGCATGAAACAAATTGCAAGAGGAGAAACAACTACAATAAACTAAAACTAAACTTCAGAAAAAAAAGACTCAAATAAGGAACCAGAAGACAAAAAAAAGGGAAATAAATCCCTTTTTCCTATGCAGGCAGTTAAACTAGTTAATAACATTTCGAAATTATCTTATTTAACCCATTAAAGGCAGGTATTTAGGTACCCCAAACATTGGATCAAAATATTTGTAATTGTGGGCGTGGCATTCTGTCAAAGTGGGATGAATTATGACTTTTGAAATTTAATAATTATTTGGAGAGACTTAGGAAACCTTTTCTGAAAGAAAAAAGTCTCTGTTATCGTTCTACAGTTTGTGTTAATTGCATTTTACATCAAATTCGATAAAATAACAAAAATTAAAGTTTAATGGAATTTTTTGTTTCAGAAGAAAAATTAAAATTAAACTTTCATTTCATATCTTTGACCTGTTTGGACCTTTGCGTTGGACGTTTTTTTTCATTATCTTGTAAACGAATGTTTATTATAACCAACACCAGCGAAGGTGGTTGGAATATTATGCGTTTCTGCTGATGTTTGTAAAATGTTGTTACACCAGCCCTTAAGTATACCGTTCGACACAGTATCATTTTCTGAGTCGATTTAAAGATGTTCTGTCTGTCCATGTCAATATTGTAAACACTCTACAAGTCGCACTTTTTCAGATATCTCGACATTTGTTACATATTATTATTATTTTGCACCAAGGAAGAAGTCTATTGAAAATGACCATGTTCGGTCCAATATTTCGGGTATCTTCCATACAAATGTCCTGCCGGAATAAGGTTTTAAGGTCATAAAATTCCTAAATTTTAAGCAATTTTAATTAAATTTGGCAAAAGTAAATACAAATAAGAATAAATCTAAAATGATGTGCCAAATTATGCGAGGGTCGGTCCATCACTTCACATAACTCGCGTACAAGTTTCCTTCCTAAATCACTTTGAAGGACATAAATCTCACATATACAGCTAAAATCGATGTGCAAAACTATACGAGGGTCGGTCCATAATTTCTTCTAGGTAGCATGTAATCCCACAGGAAAATTCATTTTAGAACATCAAAATTTTACATAAAGTTATGCGAGGATCATTGCAGTGTAAGGTATTTGATAGTTGGGCTTGACCGACTGACTATAACATGGTTGTTTTTTTAATTTGATGAAAAACTATTTACTATAATTTTTTGATTTTTTTTCTAATATGTTTATAGGACTGTAATCTTTTAGAAAATTCATCTTGGATCTCTGTAATGTGTCTACAGTGTGTGCCAAAAGCAATTTCCCTTAAGTTCGATAAATTACTTCAATTTAAACTTCAGTGTAAAAGATCTTTTTAGTTTCAAAAGGAGATAAACATATTTTTGTACCAGAAGAAAGTTTTAATTGTAAGCTTTCATTCCATATACAATTTTAGATATGTTTGAACAATCTTGTTCATCATTTTCTTCATTTAAATGAAGACACTCCCAATTGAATTCTATGAAACAATATGATTTTTGAAGTTTGATCAGAAGTACATTATCATTTGGAAAACTTTTATTAATCAAAATTTTTCCTTTGCTATAATATTGACAGGACCATAACCTTTAAATATCTTAAGGTATCTGTAATGTTTCTTTTTTTCTCAAATTCGACAATTTTCTTCAATTTAAAGTTAAAATTTTTTTAAACTGTTTTTGCTCCAGAAAAAAACTATAAGTGTAAACTTTTATTCCATATATAACTTTGAATCTGTTTTCTTTTTTTTAATCAACCTATCCGGGGAGGCCACTTTGGAGGGTCATCGTCTAGCTGAATACAAATTAATTTTTGGTGAATTTTCATCAATGTACCCAATGTGGCCATTTTGTAGGATCACCAACTACGCCTTTGAGCAAAGGAAGGCTTGAAGACCAAATCAACTCGAGGACACCTCAGTTCTAACCATATGAAATTTCATTGAAATAAATCTTGTGGTTTAAAAGTTACAGAATTATTTAAAAAAGACAAAATGGCGGTGTATTATACACAGAAATGTTCCATTATCCATCAAACGGTCATTAATTTGTTAAAGCATAAAATTATATCTCATTTAATGGTTTAATTTAAAAAAAAGAAAAAAAAGAAAAACAATTCTACGTATCCTTCCTTTTACAACCCCAGAGACACTTAAAAATGTTAATGTGTGCACGCTTTACAAGGGAGAAGCACAAAGGAAGGATGACAGCAAGAAGAAGAAGAAGAAGATTAAATGGGTAGATGGAAAGTGCTTGTATATGATCTTCTTCTTCATGTTATTTTCTTCTCGTTTTGAGTATTCGTTTTTAGTTATTAATGACTTTGACCTCTGACTGTGCATTAAATAGTTTTTTTTCACTCTTCATCTTTCTTTCTTTTTTTTTTCAATGATAAAATTTTCTTGCTCGATTTTCCATCATCAAATGGGGGTTTTCTTCTTAATTTTCTTTCATGATTGTTGTTGCTGTTAATTCCCCAGTGCAATTCCAATTCAGCAAATTCAGTTTTTGTACGTGTTTGAATGTAAGTTTCGGTTGGAAAAAATAGAACGAGAAAAAACAAAATAATACGATCTATTTCACTTCATGTGCAGTGAATATTGAAATACTTAAATATTTGCGTTAATGCACTTTTTTCTTCACTTAATTAAGATTAATTTAAAAAAATACAACTTTTTTTTTTTTAATTTCATTCTGTTTAACATTCTCTGGTTTTTTTTAATGTTGTTTTTGTTGTCATTATTAAAATTGTGTTGCGGTTTCTAGTCAGGCGATGGATACAAGATATAAAAAAAAAAATAAATTCACAAATAAAAAATGTCATCAACACTGGAAAAATATAATTTAAATGGCCAAAGGAAATATTCGTCAAAATAATAATTACTAACGAGGTTAATTTGTTCAAATACATTCACATTTTTATGCACACACAAACACACACATTTATAATACGAACATGAAGAAGAAATCTCCATAAAATCTTCATTAAGTGTTAATTAATAAATCGTACATTAATTCATTCTTGCATCTCCTCACACTCACACTCACTTCATTGTGTTAAAATATCTTGACGTTTATATCTTTGTATCTTTGCATCTTCGTTTATTTCACGAGTTTTACATCTAAAGACACTAATGATGGCGTTTTTATTTATTTATAACGAAAATTTATGCAAAAAATTTTTCAGAACTGGAAGAGAAAAAGAAAAACCACGAAATAGAGTTTTTATTCACGTTATTCTACTTTTAACAAAGTTGCGAACATGAGGAAGATACATTCAGAAAATTTATCTACGCACGTTGGTACAGTGGTTGCAAAAAAGATACTTTTCAAAAAAAGAATGCAATAACTTTTAAGCCAAATAAAATATCTCAATAAAATTAATCATCGATATAGCTGAGGTGTTCCTGAGTTGTAGTTTTGGAGGTGTATAAACTTCCAGATGCTCGATTTCCATTCTAAATTGTTGATTTGTTTGAAAAATTTATTTTTGAAGTTTTATGCTTTTTTACTTTTTCACATGCTCTTCATTTTTGGAAAGTTCACTCACTGATGGTGTTGTCGGATAATTTTTCAAATACACTGAAAGAAAAGTTCAGCGAGATATAGATGTAGGATCTTCTAAATATTTTTTATATTTCAAGCAAACTTATTTTTTGGCTCTTCACCATGAGTAAGAGAGAAGCACAAAATATGAAAATTACTCTCTCTCTCTGCATCTCCTGATATAAGTTATCTCATACACTTTCAGAGATAAATGGTATTAAAATTTTTTAATAAAATTAAATAAAAAAATAATTTAAGAGGTTTTTTATTCTTAACAGACGGATCAAAAACAAACTAAAATTATATATCGTTTAAGAATTTAATCCCCTTTGGCCCTCAAAAATTCAATAACACTAAACCAAAATTTTTTTAATGTTTAAATGATTTCAGTCACTTTAGTTTTTGAATTCAGCGATTTTGATATAATTCTCAAATTTTTTACAAATATTGTTCGTATAACTTATAAAATTCTAAATAAATTTGCTGAAAGTGTCATATAAATATATGGACCCGTTAAAAAGTTATATTAAACTAAAAGAGGCAAAAAATGTTTAACTCATTATTGGTCATTTTATTTATTTGACCTTAACGGGTTAAATGTGATGCCCCAAAAACTCTTAAAAACATATTTCAAATTCATTTTAAAATACTAAATAATATTGCCGAAAGAATCATATCAATATATGGATCCAATAGAAAGTTATATTAATCTTAAGTTGAGATTGAAAAAATGTTTAACTCATTTTAGGTTATTTTAGTTTTTTGAACTTTATGAGTGTTATATAAGACTTAAAATTTTTTTAAATAAATATTTCGAATTCTTTATAAAATTACAAATAATATTGCTAAAATAATTATAATTATAATTATAATTATAATTATAATTATAATTATACAAATATATAGATCCATTAAAAGTCATATTAATCTAAAGTTGGTACTTAGTTTTTGTCAAATTATTTGTGTTTGAAAAAATACTGGTGCCCCATACTTTTTTTTAATATATTTCGAATTCTTTATAAAGTTCTAAAGTCCATTTCCGAAAAAAGTGAAACTAACAAAAAATCTCCAAATCAACCCGTAAACGCCTCAAAATTTTATAGATAACAGTGATTCAAAAGCTGCTGAATTTATAATAATTCTGCATTTCTTTAAAAAATCGGTTTATATGGTTATCTACACCCCTGACCAACGGTCAACACCCCTATACCTGCTCGAAATTTTATTTTTACATCCATCAATTTTAAAGTCACAAATTTTTTTTCAAAAAAAAAAAACATTTTAGACCCACTGTCACTAGTTAGATTAATAGAAAAAGATCTATACAGCTAATATGTAGACTTTAAATATATGTTGTATATGTACATATGGTTTGTATATATTTAATATTAGTGTGTGTGCATGTACTTGACATTAGTGAAATTGTTTTTATTTTTAAAGATAAAAATCTCATTAATTAATGAAAATCAACATTTCTTACGGTTAAGTGGTTAATTAAACTTGTGTTTAATTTTTTTTTTTCATCTTCTTCTTCTTTTTTACATTATTTTAATATTGAAAAATGAAAATGTAATGAAATAAATTTGAAAATCTTGTTTGAAAGTTAGAAAGATTTAAAGATTTGAAATTAAAAGTTTATAAAAATATTGAATAAATTTTAGATTTTGTTTAAAGAAAATATTGTTAATTAAAATTCTTGTTTATAACTCTGCAACGGAATTTAGAATCGTTTTTTTTTTTTGTGGGATAAAACTCGCATTGATTCCACATTGTTTTACAATAAATTTTATATTTTTCAATATTAAAATAACATTGCAAGTTTAACAGTATCGATTTTTTTCATGAATAAATCTGTAACTTTTGATCGGAAAGACTGATTTGAATGAAATTTAAAATAACAATAGAAGAGAGGTGTAACATTACGCCATTTTTTCAAATTCTTATCAATATGAAAATGATGAAAATTATTTCTGAAATTTCAGAAGAATGAGAAACTCATTGGCACACAGTTAAAAAAGTTATGTTCCAATTCGCAGCCTTATAACTCAGCTCCTGGAGCCCCTATAGTGCCGAAACCTCAAATGTTATAATAATATGCTCTTCTGCTATCATTGTGTTCAAATTTATAGAAGTTCATCCAGTCATTCAAAAGTTACGGAAGTATTTCCCAAAAATTCCATTATCTAAACTTTAAATTAAAAACAAAATATATCTCAATTCCAGCAGAACATTTGTGCGAGTTAAGTGAAATAATGGACCGAGCATAATGAATATCAATAGGAATATTTGTAGCAAGCTTGTTCCCTATTATAAATGGAAAAAATGTTCAAGAGATTGGTTCTTGCAGGTCTAAAATTATATATGATTTAAAAGTACACACTAAAAGCTTTCTTTTCATAGTTGAATTAATTTTCAATTCTAAAAAGTTCTACTCAAACAAACTTTAAATTTAATTAAAAATTATTTTTATTCTTGGATAACATTTGTTAATAATGGGTCTAAACAGGTTCTAAATTATAAATGACTTTAAAACAGACACTTATAGCTTTCTTCTGATAGTAAAATTTGTTCTATTCTATTTGAACATTAGAAGTTCTACTCAACTTTACTTAAAAATTAAGTTAAAAATTTTCATTCCTGGATAAATTGCGTGGAAAGCGGACAATAGCAATATATATATATATACCAAGCTAAGAATATTCCCAATTTTTTATATGTAATCACAATTGTTTCTTATTCAAACATTTTTAATTAAATAATACAAAAGAAGAAAAAAGAATTATAAGAAATTTCATTCAAATGGAAAGTGTCAAACAAATGGATCCAGACAGATCTAAAATTATATACGGTTTAAAAGTAGACACTTATAGCTTTCAATTGGTGGTAAAAATTGATCTTGTAAAGTTCTATGCCAATAAACTTAAATTTGAGTAAAAAATTGTTCATGACAGGAGAACAATTGCGAGGGGATTAAGTGAAAATATGCACCGATCGAAATGAATATGAGTCAACTTTTCTTAGTTGTATTCACCATTGTGATTTGTTTATCACTCAAAAATTTCATTTAAATTTTTTTAAATGAAGAGTGTTTTCATTCAAATGGCAGGTCTAAAATTATATGTGGTTTAAAATTAGACATTTATAGCTTTCATTTGGTAGTAAAATTTTGTTTAAGCTTTTTTGATCCTCTAAGGTTTTAAGTTAGTAAACTTTAAATTTTAGAAATATAAATTACCTGAGAAAAAAAAATAATATGGCAGTGCCTTTCCTGACTGTTTCAATCCCTAACACACAGAATAAAGCATGAAGCTAAATCAACGTTGAACATAGTTGATTTAAGATTAAATAATTTTATTTCACGTTCAATATGTAAAATTACACAGTGATAAATTTTGAAAATTATTTTTAAGTATTAAAATTTCAAGTAGTAAAAATTCAAAAATATTCTCACAAAAACTGTATTTACTATGAAACAATGTTAAATTAACATTCTATGTCTATGAAGCGAAGTCATAACTGAAGAAAGTTAAATTATTTAGATTTTAAGTAATTTTACATTGATTTTTTTCAGTGTGTAGTCTTTTTAAATTCTAAAGCCAAAAAGCTCCAAAATTCTTTTTATTATTAATAAAATAGAAATAATCAAAATTTGTCCAAAGTTTTAATTCTCCTCCTTTAACTCCTTTTCGTTTCCTTGAAATCGCAAAAGGAATCGTCTTAAAACAGTTTCGTTTTAAAAGAAAAATATTTATTTTCACTTCTATAAAAATTATTATTATTTATTATTGTACAATTATTTCTTCTATATAAATATTTAATATTTCATTTATTTACCCAAAGGACAACAACAACAATAACAAAATGTTTGTCTCCTACAAACATTTTCGATATAAAAACAAATGAAATTTATTTAAAAAAAGAGAGACAAATAAAAAGGAATTTAACTAAAAGTCAAAAAGTATGACAGAATGTGTATGTAAATATGTATGAATGTATGTAAATGTATATATTACGTATGTAAATGTGTAAATTAAACACAAGAGAATGAGAATGTGAGTGTAAATGTAAATGTATCTTTATAAAACAAAATGTATATTTAATAATGTAACAGATACAATGACAAACATTTGGTAAATTACAAACAAGTAAAAGGGAGAGAGAGTGAGAGAGATACTCAAAATAAAACAACAAAATAATAATTTCAATGAATTTATATGTCAACTACAAAACAAAAAGAGAATTCAAAAGAGTTTCATTTTTCAATATTTTACGTTTTTATTATATAACAAACATACAACCGATACATAGCGGTTCCTAAAACAACTTTTTTGGGAAATAATTCTGTACGCACAGAAAAAAAATATGAAGTAAAATCAACTTTGAACAAAGTTGATATAAGATTAAATATTTTTTAATTAAGTTTAAATTAAACGTTTTTACGTTTGTGGTGAAATATTAAAATACATAATAGAATCTTTCGATATTATACTACGATAAATTTTTAAAAATCTTTTAAGTACTAAAATTTAAAGAACATTCTCTAGAAACTGTATTTACTGTGAAACAATGTTAAATTAACATTTTTTTGTCTATGAAGCAAAATCATAAGTAAAAAAGTTAAATTTCTATTTTAATTAATTTTACATTGATTTTTTTCTGTGTGTAGCTATTGAGCTGTAAGAGATATTTTTTAATGAAATTTCAAATAGTTAGAGGAGTACAGGTCCCTGATTGATCAAGAGCGTAATCAGTTACTCTTCGAAAGTTTTTCTTTTTTCGCAAAAATGAATGAAAAATATGTGAATTTGACTAGAGAGAAGCATAGTTCTGGTTGGAATTACAGTGAAGGTAAAAACTATTTGCACAAGTATTTGGTATCTATAAAATCTTTAGAACTTGAAGATTCTTAATATTTCAAGAAAAAATAAGTGAAACGTCATTTGATGTCAAAAAATAATAAAAAATTGAAATTTTAAATTTTTTAAGTTTTTGAAAAAATAAAATTAATATTTGAACCTCAATAAAATGGAAACGAATAAGGATATTATCTTGAAATTTCTGTGTGATATACTTGAACTTATCCATAAAACAGGGAAATGAAAACATTCCCACTTTTCTATACGAAAATATCCAAAATTCCAACTCCTGTAAATTATGTTGAAAAATTTGATTTTTTCACAGAAATGATCACCCTGTCATTATAAGGACATTTCGGTAGAAAATATTTTCCTGGGTGTTAAGCGAAGATATGTAGCTTTATATTAAGGATAATGTAATAATAATGGTTCGATAGTTACATAATTATTATAGTTTTGGAACCACTGTGCTGCATTTTTTATATAACAGAGTAATTTAAATCCTCAAAAGCAAAATGACAATTAAACAGGAAGCAAAAAAAGAAAATTATCCTGTTGCCAGGACTAAAAGGATTCTGGCAGAAAAACAATAATAACAGTGATTACAAAAACACTAATTTGCAGATAATTAAGAATAAAAAAATTAAATAAGAAAAACTTTGGAAAAAAAATTATTTTATATTGAAAACTGTTTATTTGATGTCTAAAATATCGACGTGAAGGCAAACATGTTTGTGTAAAATAATTTGCAACAACAAGAACAATAATTGAAAAATAGCAAAAACATTGAAAGATGGATGTGAGGAAAAATAGAAATATTTTCATTTGATATACCAACACAATACACTCACAAAAAAAAACAGCTAAATTCATAGACCCAACTGTTTTGGGGGCAAATAAGAATCAGACTTACAATTTTCCTATCGATACTTTTCTGCATCTTCATTGATTAAATAAATGGGAGCTGTAAGGATTTTTGTTCTTGTTATTGTACACAGAGAAAATTATTTTAGGAAAATTTTGAATTAACTTATTAATTAATTTTAAAAATAACTGTTCTAATTTCTTTATCAAAAAAACTGACAGATTTAGTAAATATTAAAAAACATAATTTAAAAATTTAGATTTTTTTCAGGTACCTTGCTCGTGCTCCTATCAGATTCTTTTACTGTTAGACGCATGAAAGGTAATTAAAAAATAATTATAAAATTTAATTGAAACAATTAAGAAATTTATGATTAATTTAATTAATATTATCATTTTGATGATGGAAACAAAATTAAACAAAAAATTAATTAATAAAAGTAATTTTGTAATTGAACTTGATTTTTATTTTTCTCTGTGTACGAGTACAATATCAAATTGTACAATACACATACAAACAAAAACAATGCAATGTTATGTGTTTATATTACTTACACACACACTCAAAAACAAGGATTTGATGTATGTATGTACGTATGTATGTGTTAAATTTGTATAAGTGTGAGTGTGTGTAGATGTTTCATAAGCTTGTTTGCATTATTTGTTTATTTTAATGGGTCAAGGACTTGATTGTTGATTATTTTTACTGCAACGGAAAATAACAACAACAACAACAAAATATTTATAAAACAAAAACAAAAATATCATAATCATCATCTTCATCAACCACTTTAACATCAACGTCCTACGAATCGAGGGAAAGTAAAATTAAGAAAATCTTGGAAAATGAATACGAGTGAAAATCTAAATCAAGAGCAAAAGGAAAATTTTACTTATTATTTGAAAAGATTCTTGGAATTACAATATGATTTAGATGACTGATAATAAATGATTTTAAATATTTAATAATAATTTAATTAATTCATAATTTAAGGAGTGAAAGCACAATATTTTTAACATACATATATGTTCATAGAAACGAAACCCAATATTTCTTCACTGGCCTTAGCTCTGGCTTTTTATGAGACTTGGCCCCACTTGCACACACAACACTATATTATTATATTCAAGGACTCGTTTACCATAGTGACAGGATGCCAAATTAGGCCAAAAATAAGTGGACACATTATGAAGTATAATGAAATATTCCTTGATGTAAATTTCGATATTTCTAGAAAAAATTTTTACCAGAAAATTTCGATTTCCGTGCTGGCCTCTTAATTCTTAGCAGGGTTCCTGTCAGGAACTTTTTGAACTTTGTATGTTTCTAAAGCTGCATTAATTTTAACTTTTCGTACCAAATAGTGAGCTAACCAGACTGCTTTCCCACCGGTTGTAATGGGACTTCTTTCGAAAATGCTTTCTATTTTCTGGCTTGTCAATCAACGGTCAACTTGGTCAACTGTGTATGGGACTTATGACATGTAAACCCCTTAACCAATTTTGCTGCAATTTTCACAAAATGATCCGAAAGTAACAAAATTTGATCATCCATTATCTAAAGAACTATAACATTGAGAGTTCTCAAATGGTCCCAAACACTATCTCAAGGAACTGTTTTAGTAAAGAAAGTTTAGAACCGATAGGACCAGGGGAACTGATACCCTCATACAAAGGAAATAATATCGAAACAACTATAACAGGGAAAGTTCTTAAATCTGGTTCCAAACAGTTATAGTGGACAAAATATAGGACGTTTAGGATCAAGGGAAGAGGTTGCCCCCATGCAATGCAAATATTAAATAAAATTTAGAACGGACGCCCTGTGACAAAATGCAGAAGAGTTTTTTTTACGCGTTGTGATTTGTGAAATTTCTTTCAAAAGCTTGGACTGATAAGAATGTCTGTGCAGCAAAGTGCAACGGGTAAAAGTTAGTTATCCATATTTATTGAATCCGATTCAAAAGTTCACTTATTGCGATTGAACTTTTTTAAAAACGAAATTCTACTTAAGTGAAAACAATTTAAGAACTTGAATGACTCTAAGCGACCTTAAAAAAAGCTTTAATTTTTCTTATCAACAATCATAGTGAAAATGCAATTTAACCCATTAATCTCTCGCACACATACATATATATTATTTTTAAGAGTATTTTAATAATTTAATAGAGAAGAGTGTTTCATATTCAGGACATTATTTTTTCATAAAACTCTTAATACATTTACAAGACTATAAAAATATGACCATGTGTTGGTGAAAATTGTTACTTAAATGTATGACCCTACATAAACATATACATATATAGTAATAACTTTATCCTTAACCTTGTTCTAACACCATAATTTCATTCTTTTTTCCATAATTCGCAAAAAAAAGATGATATTGAATTTCAGCAAAAAAAAAAAAATGAAATCATAAGCAATTTTTCGCTAAAACACACACACATACATATACGAAGAACAACAGCAGTATTGGTAGTAGTAACAGTAAATATATTATATCCTTTGTGGTCATAACATAAGACCCAAAATATATAGAAAGAAGGAAATAAAAAAAAACTGGCTAAAAAGGAAAAAAATTGTAACAAGCAAAATTGTTTAGAACAGGAAGACACATTACATTTACAACAACAACAAGGACATCAACAACAACATCAGCATGAACTCAATTTACACTGACATTATGGAGTAAAATATGAGAACAACAATAAAAACAACAACAACAAAATTGTTAGAAGTAAAAAGTAAGTAAAAAGCAAAAAAAAGTGTAAAACTTACTAAAAGCAGGCCAACTTAGCACAACAACAAACAAATAACAAAATAATATAAAAAAGAGGAGGGAGGGGAGGAAACTTGCAACGTAAACAAAATAATGATGACGATAAAGGAAAAAATTGTAATTTAAGAATATTTGTGAAGAGAAAAGATAAATTCTGGATCAATAATGAACGAGATAGAATTTTAAGAGAATTCTAAAACCAATTGCATTTACTATTAATATATTTGACCACTACTACCACCACAATTTGTGCACTTGGTTAACTTTATCAGTCGTTCTCGATGTTGCTTTATTCTTCTGTCAGTCCCTCGTTGTTGACACGCTCACACCCAAACTAATCGCCAAAGCACAATGAAATTTTGCTTGATTTCTTGTTCCGGCCCAGAGAAGTTCTTTGCATTACATTAGTTAAAAATTATAGACCGATATCTGTGTTAAACTCTAAACTCTGAGCAAGAACTTTTACGAAGTTTTTATTAAAAAATAAACTTCAAGATCCATATTGAAGACACCTTTGACTTGTCATTAACAAGGATTTCATATATCAAAACGTTCCAAACTGAAATAAAATTTAACTAATCAAAATTTAAGAAATATTTTTCATATCGACGCAGTCTAATGTTTTCGCATGTGTAAGAGAGTTGAAAATTGGAGTTTGGATTTTGGATTTGATTTTCAAAATTGAAGTTTCTTCCTAAACTTGAGGCATTTCGAAATTTCCGCAAACTTCTGAAACTTCTAAGCCGATATCTGAATGAAATTGCACATGATTTAAGGTGAGATGTTTTTGAGTTGATTTGAAGAAGTACAGTAGTCTATACGGTTGAGACTAAGCGGTGACACTCTTAAGTTAGACACATCGGTTATGTCGACTGTCTAAAAATTCGCCACAAAATTTATTTATGAATTGAGATAAAGAATTTTATATATAAATAGTCATCGCAAGTCTCTTAAAAAAAACGCCTAAATGTTCAGTTTATCTCTTATAGTTTCAGAGTTATGCAAAACGAAATCAATATAACCCATTTTTCCTTGCTTTTTAGTATATTTAAGTTAGCGGACTTAATGAAGGTCCAACATTTTCTTTAAATATGTCGGCCACATATGTTAACAAAATATTGATACAGTAACCATATAAATATATGGATCCGTTAAAAAGTTAAATTCACCTGCGGTTGAAACTCAGAAAATAAATTGATTTTTTGCATTTTTTCAAAAGCTGGCAACATTTATTTATTGTAATAGAAACGTTATCTGTTCTAAATGTTATACTTTTTTATTGTTTTATTAGAAAAAATCTTATCGGAAAAGCACGTGAATTAAATCCATATGAACTCGGGTCAATGTCCAGTCCACAAGCCACATCCATATTTAAACAATTGAAAAAAATAAAACTGTTTTTCTCAAATCTCAAAGCAGGAATTATCTTTAAATTATTCTATATATATAGCCACATATGTAAGGTATACATGCGGAAAATATGTTCTTCCGGACTGGTCTCGTAATGACTGGGTGACTACTCCAATGAAAAAAAAAAATTGACTTTAATTTATTCGGTTTGAGATTTTGGGTATTTTTGTATGGCGAAATGGAAATTTGTTTAATTCCCCGATTCGTGTTCAAGATCATTTATATATTAGATAGAAATTTTGGTAAAATACCGTTAAGTATTTTAAATTAAAGTTCGTATAAAATTCCATTTGTCAAAAATCGGCCAAAACTGAATTTTCAATTCTTCAACATCTAGACATTTTACTTACATTTTCTTTAAAAATTGTAAATCTTCAAATTCTAATGTTTTCATAAATACCAAATTCATGTGTAAAAATTGTATACCTTGACTGACAATTCAACCTAAACAAGGCCTCCCCAAGTCAAAATTTCCAAACATTTCTTAGAAAAAAATTTTAGCCAAAAAAAAAAAAAAAAAAAAAAATGATTTATTTTATAAGTCATTAAAGGTCCCTGCATTATATTATGGAAAAAAAGAGAGTACAAAAAAATTCACAAAATATTCATTTTAAGAAATTAATTTTGCCCTTAACCAATAATCAACACTAAACTAACACTCTGAAGAAAATTTACTAAAAACAAAGTAATATTTTACAACTAAACTTCGTTTTATATAGATTTTTTTGTATGTGTTAGTATGTACACATTTTAAGTATGTATTGTTAGACACGTACACTTATAAATTCTTTAACACTCATCGCTACTAAAACCTACAAATATTTCGTTATCATCCACACTTAAGGATCCTATAAAAGCGGAAAGGGGGGGGGTTTATAGTTCCAAAAGATATTTACATTATGACAACTATTTTTTAAGACTTTTTTTCGTAGAGAAAAACCTGCATTCTCTATTGGCTGCAGAGGAGTAAAGTAGAACAGCAATAAGTAGCAGAGTGAAGTAAAGTAAAGAAAAAGTAAAGTAATAAATGTTATAAAAACAAAACTTAAAAAAATAGAAATGAAGAACATGTGTTTCATTCCATTGCGATGAAAAAAAGACTTCAATAATAACGTATTTGAAAGGCTTAAAATGTGAGCCAACCCAGGACAGAGAAAATGAAGTAATGAAGGAAAAAAATATATTAATAAATTTATGAAAATGGAGAAAACGTAATTTGATAATGACGTTAACTTCGATTATTAAAGTGAAATCTAATAAATAAGAGGTGAAAGCTTTTCCCCTTGTAGGGAAAGGATAAAAAATGTGAATGAGGAATCGTGCCATATTGAGACAAAGGTCCCCAAAAAATTGGTTTAAAGTACTTGCAAACGTGGGCGTATGGTGCTGTTAAAGTTTGACGATTTATTTACTTTATAAGAGATTTTTGCTTACAATTTTAACGGAAGTAATTTTTTATAACTCGGAAATTATTCATCATAATTGGACGAATTTTTTCTATTACATGGGTAATTTTTATACCAGAAAAATCTATAAGTGTTAAATTTCGCCCCACATACTTTTAAGCCCATTAGGACCCACCTATTCAATACTTTTTTACTTTAATGACATTACAATTCACATTTTTTTAATAAAAAAATATGCAAAAAAAGTACAACTGCCATTTTCAAGAAATCGTTGTGAAATTTAGTGCATATTTTTTTAATAAAAAAATATGCAAAAAAAGTACAGCTGCCATTTTTAAAAAGTCGTGATAAAATTTAGTGCATATATGCAAAGTTCAGACGAGATCCACTGAAAAATCTTATAATAGATTTATTATTTCATTTAGTTATTATTTTTTCAGGTGCAATATTTTGCATAAATTGTAAATTTAGTGAAATAAAACTTTTTAGGGCTAAAGAAATTAAATAATTTTACTTTTTTATATATATTTAAACCAATTTAGACTCATTTAATTAACAATTTTTCTATTTATCTGAATTTAAATGAAAATGTACAGCTGCCATTTTGAAGAAATTTTGCTGAAATTTATCATACATATTAAGTTTGGAATCAAGGCGAATTATATTGGAAATGGCAACATTTATAATTTGGTTATTATTTCATCTAGCTATTGAGTTTTTAAAATTTTTCCTGAATCACCATATTTTACTCACATTTAAGGTTTAATAGAATTGAACATTTTATACCAGAAGAAAGCTGTTTACTTTCCTACATACTTTTAAATCCATTTTGATTGGAATTACTTTCAATATATGTTTTAAATAAAATTTGCAAAAAGGTACAGCTGCCATTTTGAAGATATTGTGATGAAATTTTCTATTCTAAGTTAGATGCAAAGTCGAAATCTATTGAAATTGCATCAATAGATTTCGCTATAAAAATGCATGAAAAATATCGAAATTTTACTAGAGAAACCTTAGTTTTAGTTGGATTTCAAGCTTTGCTTTATAGTTTTTATACGAGAATTTTCTATAAAAATTAATTTAAAAGTTGATTTTAAATAAAATTCAAATAAATTAAGAGCTTGAAATGGTCAAAAGACTTCAGCTCTGGAAGGAAGGGAAATTTTAAATATTTATTTTATGGTAAGAAAATAAAACGACATTCAAAATTCTTAAGAAAAAAATAAACACTTAATTTTACTTTTAATTTGATCCTTAATTTTTGCCAATTAGGGATCCCATGTCATGTTTTTTTTTTAATTTAACGCAAAAATTAAAAACAAAAATAAGAGAGAGAGAAAATATTTATTGGCAACAAAATTAAAATGGACGTTGCCAAAAATAAAATATATAATGAAAAGTAGATAAATAAATAAAAATAATAACCTTGACAACAGATAATAAAATAACATGAAATAAACTGAAAATAATTTAAACTCTCACACCAAAATCACATAAGAGAGTCAAAAGTACAAGTGCGACTGTAAGTATCGATTGCCAATAGATACAACACAAAATACCGAATGAAAATACTAAATTCACAAATTCATGTTCGTTTTTCTCATTAATTTTATTTTCATTTTCTTCTTTTTTCATTGATTTTGTGCAGAAATGAAATATTTTACTAAAAATAGAAAATTTACGATCTCAACAGCAAATTTTTATGAAAATTTCTAATTTTTAATGTTTATTAGTGATTTTTACGTTTTCTTCTTCTGAAATAAATAACAAAAATGTACATTAACATTAATTCCAAAAAAGAAAATAATGGATTTCTGTTATTTTGTCTTAATATTAAGAGAAAAATGAGGTAATTAGGATAATAAGCCTTTAGTTGGGGGGAAAAGCATGAAAGTAATTAAAATACTAAAACACATATACACACGCACAAAATATTACTCAACTTCAAAAGCTGATCCAACTGTAATGGACGATATTGAATTTAAGTCTTAAAAATTAAGATTTGTAGTTCATTGATTTGATTTGATTTTATATATCAATTGATTAGAAATTTTATACACTTTTCAAAAATATATATTATTTTTAATAATAAAGAAAATCGTTGAGTACTTTTCGAGGTAAATATCCGACCTTGAATATCAACAGGAATTTCAACTGGAGTCTGATCTGCAATATGAGCTGGAATCGGAACAACACTAGAATACCAGTGTAGTTCTACTTCAGTTATAGTTCAGTTCTTGTTCAGCTTTAGTTTAGTTCAAGTTCAGTTTTAGTTCAGTTCTAGTTCAGTTCAAGTTCAGTTTTAGTTCATTTCTAGTTCAGTTCTAATTCAAATTTAGTTCAGTTCTAGTTCAGTTCTAATTCAGTTTTAGTTCAGTTCAAGTTCAGTTCTAACTCAGTTTTAATTTAGTTTAAGTTCAGTTCTAGTTCAGTTCTAATTCAGTTCTAGTTCAGTTCTAGTCCAGTTCTAGTTCAGTTCTAGTTCAGTTCTAGTTCAGTTCTAATTCATTTTTAGTTCAGTTCCAGTCCAGTTCTAGTTCACTTCTTGTCCAGTTCTAGTTCAGTTCTAATTCAGTTTTAGTTTAGTTCAAGTTCAGTTCTAATTCAGTTCAAGTTCAGTTCTAGTTCAGTTCTAATTCATTTCAAGTTCAGTTCAAGTTCAGTTCTAATTCAGTTCAAGTTCAGTTCAAGTTCAGTTCAAGTTCAGTTCAAGTTCAGTTCTAGTTCAGTTCAAGTTCAGTTCAAGTACAGTTCTAGTTCAGTTCAAGTTCAGTTCAAGTTCAGTTCTAGTTCAGTTCAAGTTCAGTTCAAGTTCAGTTCTAGTTCAGTTCAAGTTCAGTTCAAGTTCTAGTTCAGTTCAGTTCTAGTCCAGTTCTAGTCCAGTTCTAGTCCAGTTCTAGTCCAGTTCTAGTTCAGTTCTAGTTCAGTTCTAGTTCAGTTCCAGTCCAGTTCTAGTTCACTTCTTGTCCAGTTCTAATTCAGTTTTAGTTTAGTTCAAGTTCAGTTCTAATTGAGTTCTAATTTAGTTCAAGTTCAGTTCTAGTTTAGTTCTAATTCAATTCAAGTTCATTTCAAGTTCAGTTCTAGTTCAGTTCAAGTTCAGTTCAAGTTCAGTTCTAATTCAATTCAAGTTCAGTTCTAGTTCAGTTCTAGTTCAGTTCTAGTTCAGTTCTAATTCAATTCAAGTTCAGTACAAGTTCAGCTCTAGTTCAGTTCTAGTTCAGTTCAAGTTCAGTTCTAGTTCAGTTCAAGTTCAGTTCTAGTTCTAGTTCAGTTTTAGTTCAAGTTCAGTTCAAGTTCAGTTCTAGTCCATTTCTATTTCAGTTTATATTTCTTGAACTGTAGCAATATTTACGAAACAATTTGATTTATGCATTTTATTGATTTCTATAATTTATTATAAAAATAATTTTTCATTTCTGAATTTCCCAAAATACCAATTAAAGTTCTTACATTTCGAGACGGTTGCATGTTTCGGTTACATAAAATTCAATTTCATTAAAATTCCGTTTTTTGGGTTTATTTCATTACAAATTTAGTATAAAAACATTTAATATGAATATTTAATATTCAATTTCAGTATTAAACATCAAAGAGGATTTTCCATTGACTAATGGAAAAATAAGGGAAATTTCTAGTTTATCTGACTACTTACTACCTGCATTACTTGGGGGTGATAAAGTGGTCATAAATTTAAAAAAAATATTTTCAAATACTTACAAATTTATTCTCTTTCAAAAAAGTTAATTTAAATTTAAAAAAGAGTGCTCTTCTTACCTGTAATGAGAGAAATTATATAGAAAAAATCAATTATAAATATTATTTTTTACTTATGACGAAAATAATGGAAAGGGAAAATTAAAAAATAATATTATTTCAATATTTAATATCAATGAGACAAATTTACAATGTTTATTTTTTTTATCAAACTTAAAATTAGTCAATATTTAAGTTCATTTTGCAAAATTAACTTTTTTTATTTTACCGCAAAAAAGACTGAAATAAATGAAGGAAAAGACTTTAAAATATCAAAAAACATAAAAAAGGACATTAAATAAATGTATGTTTTTAATGGTCAACTTAAAAAAATATTTATTCAAGTTTCGTAATAAATATTTAACAATAATAAAACAAATTTATAACAGAGTTAAAATTTTAAGCAAATATTTACACAAAGAGAAATTTTTGGAAAACTATAAAGAAATAAAAAAATCGCTCGAATTTCGAAGATTCTTCAGTTATCAGAATTTATTTAAAAGTAAACCAAACTCTTTTGAAAATCACTTTAAATAATGCAGAGTACTGGCATCACTTCCTAGTGACCTTTGACCTGAAAAACTTCCTCTTGTTTATAACTTCGTTATAATTTCAATTAAATGCTAATTCATGTTATTTCTCAGACAGATAAATATTTATTTATTATTTGTATCAAATTAATCAAATAAATTCTAGTCAAATTAATTAATTTCTGTCAGTGTTGCCTTCAATGTAAATTGCCCTCAAATTTATTTGCTGTCATAATGTATGGTTGACAATTTTACTGGTTACTTGTGAATGAGCATTTTGACCCAAATTTTAAAATAAAATTAAAAACACTATAAAAATCCATTATTTGCATTATTTACGCAATATTCAACTGGCTAAAAGTTTTTGTTAATGACTTGGACTCTTATTTAAAACCTTAATTTACGGAAAAAGACATGAACTGAAAAAATATTATGACAAATAGTTATTTTAACGGTTTTTACAGTTATTCGTATTATAAGTTAATCTGGTTTAGTTCTAGTTCAGTTAAAGTCCAGTTTTAGTTCAGTTCTAATTCAGCTTTCAATTCTGATTATGACTCATAGTGTAGTTTAGATTCTGGTTAAGTTTCTAGTTCAAATTGTAATTCGGATTCTAGTCCAGGTTCTACTTCAGATTCTAATTTAGATCCTAATTTAGATTCCAGTTCAGATCCCAGCTCCGAGTTTAATTCATATTCTAATTTAGATTGTAATCCAGATTCTGTTTCAGATCCTAGATTAGATTTTAATTTAGACTCTAGTGCAGAATTCAATTCAAATTCTTGTTCAGATTCTAGTTCAGATTCTTGATTTATATTCTGATTCCGATTGGAATCCAGACTCTGGTTCAGATTCTGATTCATATTCTTGTTCAGATTCTAATTTAGACTCTAGTTCAGAATTCAATACAGATTCTAGTTCAGAATTTAATTCAGATTCTAATTCCGATTGGAATCCAGACTCTGGTGCAGATTCTAATCCAGATTCTGATTCATATTCTTGTTCAGAATCTAGTTTAGATCCTAATTCAGATTCTAAGTCATTTTCTAGTTCAGATTTTAATCCTGATTCCATTTCCAACTCTCATTCAGATTTTAGTTCAGATTCTAATTTAAATCCAAGTTCAGATACTAATTCATATTCAACTTTAAATTCTAATCCAGGTTATGGTTCAGAGTCAGATTCTAGTTCAGATTTGAGATAAGATTATCGGTCAGATTCAATTCATTTCTGCTTCAGACTCCGCTTCAAATTCTAGTTCAAAATCTGATTCAGTTAATTGTTCAGATTCTACGAATAAGAATTATAATTCAGTTTGTAAATCAGATTCTTGTTCAGATTTCTGTTCAGACTCTAGTTCAAACTGTAATTCTGATTCTAGTTCGGCATCTCTTTCAGATTCTAGTTCAGATTGTAAATCAGATTCCAGTTTTAAATTCAAGTGCAGATTCCATTTTTTATTATAACTCAGCTGTTAGTCAGATTCTGATCAGATTCTGGTTCAAATTCGGATTGTAACCCAGATTCAAGTCTAATTCAGATGTAGTTCAGATTCTATTTCAGCCGTAGTTTAGTTTTTTTTATTCCAAATTATGTTCAATTCTTGTTGTATTTATGTAAAAAAATTATTTAAAAAATTTCGGTTAATTTGTTTGTACCAAAAACCTTCTTTTCTAGTTTTTTTGCCACAAAATAAATAAAATTATGGTTTCTTTAGATAATATTTCATCCCTTCATAATTTTTTTTGCTCATTTTCCGTATTTATTTTCCGCTGAATTTTAAGCTGACAAGAAGGTCAAACATTGTTTGCTCTGACCATTTTCCTTTATTTGTGCGGAAAACATAAAAATTATTTACATTTATGAATTTATGACAAAAATATCAAATTTCATTTAAAATTAAAAAAGAAAAAACCGAATGAGAATTTGTTAATTTAGCATTTCTGGGTCAAAAATAAATAAAATACAATTTAACCTTTTTTTCTAGTTACGCATTTAGTCCGTCTATGAAATTTTCGACTCAAATTTCACTTCATTTATTATTTTGTTTCTTTTTTCAAAAATATTTGCTAAAATATTTTGTGTTGATGTGATGGTGAATGAGGATAAATTAACATTGTCATTCCGTGTGTATCGTTAAGAAGGAATCATCTTAGACCCCAAATATTGATTATCGAAGATCTAACGATCTTTAACAGTCAGAGTTCTCAAATTTGGATCCAACAACTTTCTCAAGGAACTGATATACTAGAGAAAACGTAGGACGAATAAGACCAGAGAGAGGGTTATCGCCCATACAAAGCAACATTTTTTTGGTTTGCCGGGTCTGCTAATTCATTAATAAAAATTAAATTTCTTCAGAGAAACGAGTTTTAATTTGTAAAAGTTTTTGGATTTCCACGAAATTATTCTCTTTTTTCTAAAATTATAACAGTTTTTAAATAAAGTGAAAACTCAATCACCTTTTAGTTTATTCGATCTATTTTTACTTCATTTTATTTTATGATGGATTTTTTATTCGTTATTTTTGGATGAGAAGTTATTAAGTTAATTTCCTCAACTTTGGTTTAAAACTTTGCTAAACTTCTCTTGTCTTATATATAATTTACAACCATAACAACAAAAAAATTAATAACATTAACAGTTTCTAGTTAATGATACTAAAATAAAGTATATTTGAAATACAGTGGTCACTTTTCGCTTTAACATTTATTCTTTTGTTCAATTGTAATTGAGATTCACCTACAGATTCTAGTTGGGATCAATTTCAGATTTTAGTTTAGTTCCCAGTTCCAAAATTCTAATTTGTTTCGGTGTCAGTTCAAGTTCAGATTTTTGCTCAGATGAAAATTCTGGTTCATAAATTAATTGAGATTTTAGAGGTTTTGGTTCAGATTCTGGTTCGAATTCTAGACTAGAATTTGTTCAGGTATCAGAGAAAATTCTGCTTCAGATTATAATTCAGATTTTGTTTCAGTTCTAATTCAAATTCTAGTTCAAGTTCTAGTTTAGTTTGATGTCAGTTGTAATTGAGATTTATTTTCAATTCAGATTCTATTTCAATTCATAGTTTTGGTTCTCATATATTTTAAGGTCAGTTCAAGTTCAAATTATATAAGAGGTTTTAATTCAGATTTAGTTTAGTTGTGGTCAGTTCTAATTCAGATTTAATCTCTAATTCTTAATTCCGGATCAGATTTAAATTTACTTCTAGTTCAAATTTCAATTCAGATTCAAGTTTAGCTTCAGATTCCGATTCGAATTGTAGATAATTTTTAAGTCAGTTTTTATTTTAGATTTCAGTTTTGTTTGATGCCGATTCGATTTAAGATTCATTTCAGATTCTAGTTCAGTTCGTGACCAGATTCTGGTTCAGATTCTGATTCAAATTCTAGTTAATTTCTTGGTCATATCTTATTTTAATTCTATTTTTTTCTCTTATGGCTCCATTCTCGTCCCAGAATTGTTCACTTTATATTTTAATTATGTTCCAGTTCTGTTTATAGTTCAGTTCAAGTTCTGTTTTAGCTCTGTTCCTATTATGTTATAATTCAATTCTAGTTCTATTCTTGTTATGTTCTAATTCTGTTGACATTCTGTTCCAGTTCCAATTCTGTTCTACATCTGTTTCTGTTCTATTCTGCATCTGTTCCAATTCTATTCTTATTCAAATCTAAGTCTGGAAAAAATATCTATCAATATCTATCCATATCTGTTCTATTCTATCCATATCTGTTCTAGAACTGTTCCAATTCTATTCTGTTTCTTTTCAAATTCTGTTCTAGTTCTGTAATAGCTCTGTTCTGTTCTACCTCTGTTCCAATTCTATTCTGTTTCTTTTCAAATTCTGTTCCAAATTTGTTCTAGCTCTGTCTAATTCTCTTTCACCCTCGTTTTAATTCTGTTATAGTTGTTTACAAGTCCTGAACTTGCTCTGTTTCAATTCTGTTCTATTTATGTTATAATTCTCTTCTAATTCTGTTCTCATACCTTTCACATACTAAAAATCAATACAAATAAGAAAAAACTGTTAAGAAAAGTTTAAGGAAGAACAACTATGAAGATCTCCCATCTTCTCCTCTTTGGAAAAGTATCATCAAAAGTATGAGTCTTTTTTTGTTGGCTGTTTAGCCATCATTAACTTTGAATTTTTTTTGTCGTTATTCCTCTCTTCTCTTCACATCTCTTGTTACTTTATGAATCCTGTAGTTAACAGAGAACATATTTTTTGTTTTAGTTGTAAATAATTTAAAAAAAGTTTTATATGCGAACATGAAACATACAACAACAATAAAAACAATAAATGAGCCAAAACTAAAGTTGCAAAATTATAGAAAGAGTGATAGAGAGAGAGAGAAAGAGGGAAATAAAGATAGAAACATTTTAAAACGCTAAATTAACGCTTAAACATAAACTTTTATCTGTGATGAAAGTAAATTCGAGAGAAAAAAACTTTTTTATGAGTTTTTTTTTCTTTTTGTTTATTTTTGCAGGAAATTTATGAAGAGAAGAAGAGAAAGAAGAGATGAAAGGTAGAGAGAGTTAATATATTAATTAGTAGAAGATAATGTGCTGTACTTTAAAAGAGAAAAAACTTAAAATAGGAAAAACTAAAAAAAGAAGTGAGGTCGAAAAATTCTTAACACACATTACATTTGATTCTTTCTTTGATCAAGTTACCTTTGGGAAACCTGTCAATTATTATGTTAAATGTCAAAACAAATGATTATATTCTTAATCGGCATAAAATAAGTGACCAGAAAATAGTGCGTACTAAAGGTATTAAATGTTTTCAACAGAACCCAACTTGTTCCTACTAAAAGTTAGAAAAGCATTCAAAGGTCTGACGTCAAACCATTTCCGATGTACAGTAACGGGAAAACTTGTTCGTAGATATAAATCATGTTTTTTAAACCAGAATAAATAGAAAGCATTTTCAAAAGAGCTCCCAATTAGAGTTCCTTTTTTCCCGGAGTATTTTTGTTCCGGGAACTTTAGGAAAAATTTAAAGGTAGTAGCCCTAATTTGCAGCTGCTATTTCGGAACGGTTTTCTTATATGGGAGCAAATGTTTTTTACTTAAGCAGAATTCCATTGGCTTTATCATCTTTAATTCTTTTCCGGAAAATGGAGAATTATATATCCGCTTTTGCCTATTAAGGACCGATATTCATTAATTTAATATATTTAAAACAATTAGAAAAAAAGTTGATGATTTCGGATGGAATTATTCCATTTTAAAGATTTTTTAAGCTTAACTAATCAATAGCTTATGCCGGCTAAGGTTCTTGCATTGGAGCTTGTTCAAACGGCCCCAAACTTGTTTGTTATGTTCTTGTATTAATCTGACTTAAATAAGTTTTGATAAGATAAAGTAATACGATTGAATTCTATCTCAGATATCAGTCTATAACTTGCTATTGACAGATTTAAAATAAGAAACTTCTAGAACAAAATATCTGGTCAAATTTTATTGCATTTTTATATTATTCATTCCAGATCTACACGATAGAAATTTCCCGGGGTTTTAGAAAATAAATGTCCCGGGAAATCCCGGGAACGCGCAAACCAGGTGTCCAAAAGAGTTGTAGATTTGAAACGGAAATGTACTACCTGATTGAGCAAAGTGACAGAAAGCACTTCAGAAACGTCAATGGAAGGGTTTTCGAAAAAGGTTTCAAAATTTCATTATTGAAACTATAAAAATATTTTCATCTTGTAAATTGTAATAACAAATTTAAGGAAATAAAAAATTAAAAATATAAATGTGTTAAGAATTTTTCGATCTCACTCTCTATAAATTTTCTTTTATTTTAGTTTAAGTATTAATTAGAGAGTATTTAAGTCATATATATTTTTTTATTTGATTAATTAAAATTCAGTTCTCCTGAACAATTTAAAAGAAAGAAATATTTATTTCAGTTCCAAATAAGGGAGGAGTGTAATTTTAGTCGAAAGGATTAAAATTGTATAATTATTTATTTTTATTTATTTATTTATTTATTTAAATAAAATACTCTTCCAACCACAATATTTAACTTAAGCTTGTATGTGTGAATGTAAATGTGTTTTATGTTGGTGTACATGTAGAGGTTTGTGTGTATTTTTGATTTTATAGCGAAATGTGGTTTACCTTTTACAACCATAAACCGCAAAGGACGACATATGTTATTGTGTCCTGTGAGGTTTTTACTGGAAACGGTTTTGGTTATATGGATTTTCTCCCCACTTTTTTTTTTTTGCATTTGTTCATATGATTTTTTTTATTGCTGTTGTAGTGGTGGTGTTGTTGTTGTTATTGTTGTTGTTCTATATGCTTAACTTCAACACAATATTATCCCCCAGAGTCAAACAGGATACGGTTATTTATGTATGTATGTATGCATTTATGTTTGTGTGTGCGTGTGTGTAAGTTTTGAGGACACAATAAAAGAGTCTCTTACTTGACATACAAACAAACTAAAAGGGGAACTACAGAACTATAAAAAAAACGCTGCTGTTGGAAAAAAAGCATTAAAAAAGGATAAGAAAGACTCGTGTGGTTTAAAATTTCTTGTGGTATTTTTTTTTTCAGTTTTTCCCTTTTTTTCATTTCACATTGATATGAATTTGCATTTGCAGGAAAAAATAGAAAAAAACTTTAATAATTTTCAAAAAGACTTGAGGGTTTTTAGGTGCCACTGACTAAGTTTTAGTTTTGTGGTGAATTAACATTTTGCAAAACAGGAATTCAATTATTAAAAGAAAAAAACAGAGGAGTGAATAAAGTAAAAAAAGAAAAAAAGAAAAAAACTCAATACCGGAACAGTATTTAATAAATTTAAACACTATTTGATTACCATATTTCCTGTCTTTAATTTTAGGCTTTAAATTCGTCCCTCTTTTTTAAGCAAACAGTTTCATTTGTTTCCTCTTTTCTCTCTTTCTCTTACTTGATTTATGACTCTTTTTTGCCAGTTTAAATCCTTTAAGGATAATAAAATTCCTGTTTTTCAAAATTTCCCCTTTTGCTTTTTTACTTTTTTCTTTAGTTTTCAGTTTTTAAACTTTAAAAACTCTAAAAACTTTAAACGTACAAAACTTTAAAATAATTCAAACAAAAGAAAAACTCCCTAAAGTTTGTCGT
>PYHX02000495.1:4135732-4161429 GCA_004302925.2 Cochliomyia hominivorax | reverse complement strand
TTTGTCAAATTATTTGTGTTGAAAAAATACTGGTGCCCATACTTTTTTTTAATATATTTCGAATTCTTTATAAAAGTTCTAAAAGTCCATTTCCGAAAAAGTGAAACTAACAAAAAAATCTCCAAATCAACCCGTAAACGGCCTTAAAATTTATAGAAACAGTGATTCAAAAAGCTGCTGAAATTTATAATTATTCTGCATTTCTTTAAAAAATCAGTTTATATGGTTATCTACACCCCTGACCAACGGTCAACTCCCCTATACCTGTTCGAAATTTTATTTTTACATCCATCAATTTTAAAGTCACAAATTTTTTTTTCAAAAAAAAAAAACTTTTTTTAGAACCCACTGTCACTAGTTAGATTAATAGAAAAAGATCTATACAGCTAATATGGGGACTTTAAATATATGTTTGTATATGTACATATGGTTTGTATATATTTAATATAAAGTGTGTGTGCATATGTGTGCGTACTTGAACATTAGTGAAATTGTTTTATTTTATGTATGTGAAGATAAATACGTATTTTAACTAGCACAGACAAAAACCACATTTTTTAACAGAGCTGATTTTGCAGTTAACAGCGCGCTGTTAAGCATTTAACATAATTTCTTAAAATGAATAGTATACTTAAATGGACAATGTGAGCAACAGGAACCATGTTCCAAACACTTAATATCATGGAAATGGCTCTCCAAGGTGCTAGTCATTGGTCCATGACAACAAACTACCAAAAATATAATTGGTATGCAATATATCGCTCTTTTAAAATATATCAAATTATTTAACATTTTTTGGAAGGATTGGTCAGTATGGAAAAATGGTGCGTGGTACACATATCACGCTATATAGGTATGATAGTCCTAGGTACTCCTAATGGAGGCACGCTTAGTGGGATATCTGAAATAATTTTGGAATTTGAGAAAAATCGAGTTGAAAATCTTGAAATTTCTCGAGAGGATTTGTGAACCATGTTGGGAAAATAGACGTGGTACACGTTCCAGGACATATAGAAATGGTGCTCCAAAGGGTCTTTAATAGATCTATAATAGTGGAATAGGTGAAATAATTTCCAAATAATTTTAATTATTTTTTGAAAAAGTGAGTTTTTTGAAAATTTTCTAAATTGACAATATTGGATGTGGTCAGTATGGAAAAATGGTGCGTGGTACACATATCACGCTATATAGGTATGATAGTCCTAGGTACTCCTAATGGAGCACGCTTAGTGGGATATCTGAAATAATTTTGGAATTTGAGAAAAATCGAGTTGAAAATCTTGAAATTTCTCGAGAGGATTTGTGAACCATGTGGGAAAATAGACGTGGTACACGTTCCAGGACATATAGAAATGGTGCTCCAAAGGGTCTTTAATAGATCTATAATAGTGGAATAGGTGAAATAATTTCCAAATAATTTTAATTATTTTTTGAAAAAAGTGAATTTTTTGAAAATTTTCTAAAATTGACAAAATTGGATGTGGTCAGTATGGAAAAATGGTGCGTGGTACACATATCACGCTATATAGGTATGATAGTCCTAGGTACTCCTAATGGAGCACGCTTAATGGGATATCTGAAATAATTTTGGAATTTGAGAAAAATCGAGTTGAAAATCTTGAAATTTCTCGAGAGGATTTGTGAACCATGTGGGAAAATAGAAGTGGTACACGTTCCAGGACATATAGAAATGGTGCTCCAAAGGGTCTTTAATAGATCTATAATAGTGGAATAGGTGAAATAATTTCCAAATAATTTTAATTATTTTTTGAAAAAGTGAGTTTTTTGAAAATTTTCTAAAATTGACAATATTGGATGTGGTCAGTATGGAAAAATGGTGCGTGGTACACATATCACGCTATATAGGTATGATAGTCCTAGGTACTCCTAATGGAGCACGCTTAGTGGGATATCTGAAATAATTTTGGAATTTGAGAAAAATCGAGTTGAAAATCTTGAAATTTCTCGAGAGGATTTGTGAACCATGTGGGAAAATAGAAATGGTACACGTTCCAGGACATATAGAAATGGTGCTCCAAAGGGTCTTTAATAGATCTATAATAGTGGAATAGGTGAAATAATTTCCAAATAATTTTAATTATTTTTTGAAAAAGTGAGTTTTTTGAAAATTTTCTAAATTGACAATATTGGATGTGGTCAGTATGGAAAAATGGTGCGTGGTACACATATCACGCTATATAGGTATGATAGTCCTAGGTACTCCTAATGGAGCACGCTTAGTGGGATATCTGAAATAATTTTGGAATTTGAGAAAAATCGAGTTGAAAATCTTGAAATTTCTCGAGAGGATTTGTGAACCATGTGGGAAAATAGACGTGGTACACGTTCCAGGACATATAGAAATGGTGCTCCAAAGGGTCTTTAATAGATCTATAATAGTGGAATAGGTGAAATAATTTCCAAATAATTTTAATTATTTTTTGAAAAAGTGAATTTTTTGAAAATTTTCTAAAATTGACAAAATTGGATGTGGTCAGTATGGAAAAATGGTGCGTGGTACACATATCACGCTATATAGGTATGATAGTCCTAGGTACTCCTAATGGAGCACGCTTAGTGGGATATCTGAAATAATTTTGGAATTTGAGAAAAATCGAGTTGAAAATCTTGAAATTTCTCGAGAGGATTTGTGAACCATGTGGGAAAATAGACGTGGTACACGTTCCAGGACATATAGAAATGGTGCTCCAAAGGGTCTTTAATAGATCTATAATAGTGGAATAGGTGAAATAATTTCAAAAAATTTAATTATTTTTTGAAAAAGTGAGTTTTTTGAAAATTTTCTAAAATTGACAATATTGGATGTGGTCAGTATGGAAAAATGGTGCGTGGTACACATATCACGCTATATAGGTATGATAGTCCTAGGTACTCCTAATGGAGCACGCTTAGTGGGATATCTGAAATAATTTTGGAATTTGAGAAAAATCGAGTTGAAAATCTTGAAATTTCTCGAGAGGATTTGTGAACCATGTGGGAAAATAGACGTGGTACACGTTCCAGGACATATAGAAATGGTGCTCCAAAGGGTCTTTAATAGATCTATAATAGTGGAATAGGTGAAATAATTTCCAAATAATTTTAATTATTTTTTGAAAAAGTGAATTTTTTGAAAATTTTCTAAAATTGACAAAATTGGATGTGGTCAGTATGGAAAAATGGTGCGTGGTACACATATCACGCTATATAGGTATGATAGTCCTAGGTACTCCTAATGGAGCACGCTTAGTGGGATATCTGAAATAATTTTGGAATTTGAGAAAAATCGAGTTGAAAATCTTGAAATTTCTCGAGAGGATTTGTGAACCATGTGGGAAAATAGAAGTGGTACACGTTCCAGGACATATAGAAATGGTGCTCCAAAGGGTCTTTAATAGATCTATAATAGTGGAATAGGTGAAATAATTTCCAAATAATTTTAATTATTTTTTGAAAAAGTGAGTTTTTTGAAAATTTTCTAAAATTGACAATATTGGATGTGGTCAGTATGGAAAAATGGTGCGTGGTACACATATCACGCTATATAGGTATGATAGTCCTAGGTACTCCTAATGGAGCACGCTTAGTGGGATATCTGAAATAATTTTGGAATTTGAGAAAAATCGAGTTGAAAATCTTGAAATTTCTCGAGAGGATTTGTGAACCATGTGGGAAAATAGACGTGGTACACGTTCCAGGACATATAGAAATGGTGCTCCAAAGGGTCTTTAATAGATCTATAATAGTGGAATAGGTGAAATAATTTCCAAATAATTTTAATTATTTTTTGAAAAAGTGAATTTTTTGAAAATTTTCTAAAATTGACAAAATTGGATGTGGTCAGTATGGAAAAATGGTGCGTGGTACACATATCACGCTATATAGGTATGATAGTCCTAGGTACTCCTAATGGAGCACGCTTAGTGGGATATCTGAAATAATTTTGGAATTTGAGAAAAATCGAGTTGAAAATCTTGAAATTTCTCGAGAGGATTTGTGAACCATGTGGGAAAATAGAAGTGGTACACGTTCCAGGACATATAGAAATGGTGCTCCAAAGGGTCTTTAATAGATCTATAATAGTGGAATAGGTGAAATAATTTCCAAATAATTTTAATTATTTTTTGAAAAGTGAGTTTTTTGAAAATTTTCTAAAATTGACAATATTGGATATGGTCAGTATGGAAAAATGGTGCGTGGTACACATATCACGCTATATAGGTATGATAGTCCTAGGTACTCCTAATGGAGCACGCTTAGTGGGATATCTGAAATAATTTTGGAATTTGAAAAAAATCGAGTTGAAAATCTTGAAATTTCTCGAGAGGATTTGTGAACCATGTGGGAAAATAGAAGTGGTACACGTTCCAGGACATATAGAAATGGTGCTCCAAAGGGTCTTTAATAGATCTATAATAGTGGAATAGGTGAAATAATTTCCAAATAATTTTAATTATTTTTTGAAAAAGTGAATTTTTGAAAATTTTCTAAAATTGACAAAATTGGATGTGGTCAGTATGGAAAAATGGTGCGTGGTACACATATCACGCTATAATAGGTATGATAGTCCTAGGTACTCCTAATGGAGCACGCTTAGTGGGATATCTGAAATAATTTTGGAATTTGAGAAAAATCGAGTTGAAAATCTTGAAATTTCTCGAGAGGATTTGTGAACCATGTGGGAAAATAGACGTGGTACACGTTCCAGGACATATGGAAATGGTGCTCCAAAGGGTCTTTAATAGATCTATAATAGTGGAATAGGTGAAATAATTTCCAAATAATTTTAATTATTTTTTGAAAAAGTGAATTTTTTGAAAATTTTCTAAAATTGACAATATTGGATGTGGTCAGTATGGAAAAATGGTGCGTGGTACACATATCACGCTATATAGGTATGATAGTCCTAGGTACTCCTAATGGAGCACGCTTAGTGGGATATCTGAAATAATTTTGGAATTTCCAAATAATTTTAATTATTTTTTGAAAAAGTGAATTTTTTGAAAATTTTCTAAAATTGACAAAATTATTTGGAAATTATTTCACCTATTCCACTATTATAGATCTATTAAAGACCCTTTGGAGCACCATTTCTATATGTCCTGGAACGTGTACCACTTCTATTTTCCCACATGGTTCACAAATCCTCTCGAGAAATTTCAAGATTTTCAACTCGATTTTTCTCAAATTCCAAAATTATTTCAGATATCCCACTAAGCGTGCTCCATTAGGAGTACCTAGGACTATCATACCTATATAGCGTGATATGTGTACCACGCACCATTTTTCCATACTGACCACATCCAATTTTGTCAATTTTAGAAAATTTTCAAAAAATTCACTTTTTCAAAAAATAATTAAAATTATTTGGAAATTATTTCACCTATTCCACTATTATAGATCTATTAAAGACCCTTTGGAGCACCATTTCTATATGTCCTGGAACGTGTACCACGTCTATTTTCCCACATGGTTCACAAATCCTCTCGAGAAATTTCAAGATTTTCAACTCGATTTTTCTCAAATTCCAAAATTATTTCAGATATCCCACTAAGCGTGCTCCATTAGGAGTACCTAGGACTATCATACCTATATAGCGTGATATGTGTACCACGCACCATTTTTCCATACTGACCACATCCAATATTGTCAATTTTAGAAAATTTTCAAAAAACTCACTTTTTCAAAAAATAATTAAAATTATTTGGAAATTATTTCACCTATTCCACTATTATAGATCTATTAAAGACCCTTTGGAGCACCATTTCTATATGTCCTGGAACGTGTACCACGTCTATTTTCCCACATGGTTCACAAATCCTCTCGAGAAATTTCAAGATTTTCAACTCGATTTTTCTCAAATTCCAAAATTATTTCAGATATCCCACTAAGCGTGCTCCATTAGGAGTACCTAGGACTATCATACCTATATAGCGTGATATGTGTACCACGCACCATTTTTCCATACTGACCACATCCAATTTTGTCAATTTTAGAAAATTTTCAAAAAATTCACTTTTTCAAAAAATAATTAAAATTATTTGGAAATTATTTCACCTATTCCACTATTATAGATCTATTAAAGACCCTTTGGAGCACCATTTCTATATGTCCTGGAACGTGTACCACGTCTATTTTCCCACATGGTTCACAAATGCTCTCGAGAAATTTCAAGATTTTCAACTCGATTTTTCTCAAATTCCAAAATTATTTCAGATATCCCACTAAGCGTGCTCCATTAGGAGTACCTAGGACTATCATACCTATATAGCGTGATATGTGTACCACGCACCATTTTTCCATACTGACCACATCCAATATTGTCAATTTTAGAAAATTTTCAAAAAACTCACTTTTTCAAAAAATAATTAAAATTTTTTGGAAATTATTTCACCTATTCCACTATTATAGATCTATTAAAGACCCTTTGGAGCACCATTTCTATATGTCCTGGAACGTGTACCACGTCTATTTTCCCACATGGTTCACAAATCCTCTCGAGAAATTTCAAGATTTTCAACTCGATTTTTCTCAAATTCCAAAATTATTTCAGATATCCCACTAAGCGTGCTCCATTAGGAGTACCTAGGACTATCATACCTATATAGCGTGATATGTGTACCACGCACCATTTTTCCATACTGACCACATCCAATTTTGTCAATTTTAGAAAATTTTCAAAAAATTCACTTTTTCAAAAAATAATTAAAATTATTTGGAAATTATTTCACCTATTCCACTATTATAGATCTATTAAAGACCCTTTGGAGCACCATTTCTATATGTCCTGGAACGTGTACCACTTCTATTTTCCCACATGGTTCACAAATCCTCTCGAGAAATTTCAAGATTTTCAACTCGATTTTTCTCAAATTCCAAAATTATTTCAGATATCCCACTAAGCGTGCTCCATTAGGAGTACCTAGGACTATCATACCTATATAGCGTGATATGTGTACCACGCACCATTTTTCCATACTGACCAATCCTTCCAAAAAATGTTAAATAATTTGATATATTTTAAAAGAGCGATATATTGCATACCAATTATATTTTTGGTAGTTTGTTGTCATGGACCAATGACTAGCACCTTGGAGAGCCATTTCCATGATATGAATGTTTGGAACATGGTTCCTGTTGCTCACATTGTCCATTTTAGTACACTAGTCATTTTAAGAAATTCTGTTAAATGCTTAACAGCGCGCTGTTAACTGCAAAATCAGCTCTGTTAAAAAATGTGATTTTTGTCTTTGCTAGTTAAATACGTATTTATCTTCACATACATTTTTATTTTTAAAGATAAAAATCTTATTAATTAATGAAAATCAACATTTCTTACGGTTAAGTGGTTAATTAAACTTGTGTTTAATTTTTTCATCATCTTCTTCTTCTTCTTTTTACATTATTTTAATATTGAAAAATGAAAATGTAATGAAATAAATTTGAAAATCTTGTTTGAAAGTTAGAAAGATTTAAAGATTAGAAATAACAAGTTTATAAAAATATTGAATAAATTTTAGATTTTATTTAAAGAAAATATTAGTTTATTAAAATTTTTGTTTATAACTCTGCAACGGAATTTAGAATCGTTTTTTGTGGGATAAAACTCGCATTGATTCAAAATTGTTTTATAATAAATTTTATATTTTTCAATATTAAAATAACATTGAAGTGGAACAAAACCGACTTTTTCTTGAATAAATCTGTAACTTTTGATCGGAAAGATAGATTTGAATGAAATTTTATATAACAATAGAAGAGGGATGTAATATTATGCCATTTTTTCAAATTCTTATCAAGGGCTAAAAGATGCCCTTGAAATAGAATAAGAAACAAATTGGCACACAGTTAAAAAAGTTATGTTCCAATTCGCAGCCTTATAACTCAGCTCCTGGAGCCCCTATAGTGCCCAAACGTCAAATGTTATAGTGATATGCTCTTTTGCTATCATTGTGTTTAAATTTATTGAAGTTCATCCAGTCATTCAAAAGTTACGGAAGTATTTCCCAAAAATTCCATCATCTAAACTTTAAATTAAAAAAAAATATATCTACATTTGTGTGAGTTAAGGGAAATAATGGACCGAGCATAATGTATATCAATAGGAATATTTGTAGCAAGCTTGTTCCCTATTACAAATGGAAAAAGTGTTCAAGAGATTGGTTCTTGCAGGTCTAAAATTATATATGGTTTAAAAGCACACACTAAAAGCTTTCTTTTCATAGTTAAATTAATTTTCGATTCTTAAAAGTTCTACTCAAACAAACTTTAAATTTAATTAAAAATTATTTTTATTCTTGAATAACATTTGTTTAATAATGGGTCTAAACAGGTTCTAAATTATAAATGACCTTAAAACAGACACTTATAGCTTTCTTCTGATAGTAAAATTTGTTCTATTCTATTTGAACATTAGAAGTTCTACTTAACTTAACTTAAAAATTAAGTTAAACATTTCTGGATTTAATTGCATGGAAAGTGAACAATAGCAATATATATATATATACCAAGCTAAGAATATTCCCAATTTTTTATATGTAATCACAATTGCGATTTGTTTCTTATTCAAACATTTTTAATTAAATAATACAAAAGAAAAAAATTATTAGAGTTTTCACTTAAATGGAAAAAGTGTCAAACAAATGGATCCAGACAGATCTAAAATTATATACGGTTTAAAAGTAGACTCTGATAGCTTTCAATTGGTGGTAAAATTTGATCTTATAAAGTTCTATGCCAATAAACTTAAATTTGAGTAAAAAATTTTTCATGACAGGAGAACAATTGCGAGGGGGTTAAGTGAAAATATGCACCGATCGTAATGAATATGAGTCAACTTTTCTTAGTTGTATTCACCATTGCGATTTGTTTATCAGTCAAAAATTTCATTTAAATTTTTTTAAATGCAGAGTGTTTTCATTCAAATGCAAAAAGTGTTTAACAAATGGGTCCAGACAGGTCTAAAATTATATGCGGTTTAAAAGTAGACACTTATAGCTTTCATTTGGTAGTAAAATTTTGTTTAAGCCTTTTGGATCCTCTAAGGTTTTAAGTTACTAAACTTTAAATTTTAGAAATATAAATTACCTGGGAAAAAATTTTAAATTTTCCTGACTGTTTCAATCCCTAACACACAGAATAAAGCATGAAGCTAAATCAACGTTGAACATAGTTGATTTAAGATTAAATAATTTTATTTCACGTCCAATATAAACTAATAATATTGAACATATTAGAATCTTTTAATATCAATATGTAAAATTACACAGTGATAAATTTTGAAAATTATTTTTAAGTATTAAAATTTAAAGTAGTAAAAATTCAAAAATATTCTAAAAAACTGTATTTACTATGAAACAATGTTAAATTAACATTCTATGTCTATGAAGCGAAGTCATAACTGAAGAAAGTTAAATTATTTAGATTTTAAGTAATTTTACATTGATTTTTTTCAGTGTGTAGTCTTTTAAAATTCTAAAGCCGAAACTAAATATCTCCAAAATTCTTTTTTTTATTAATAAAATAGAAATAATCAAAATTTGTCTAAAGTTTTAATTCTCCCTCTTTAACTCCTTTTCGTTTCCTTGAAATCGCAAAAGGAATCGTCTTAAAAAAGTTTCGTTATAAAAGAAAAATATTTATTTTGACTTCTATAAAAATTATTATTATTTATTATTGTACAATTATTTCTTCTATATAAATATTTAATATTTCATTTATTTACCCAAAGGACAACAACAACAACAATAACAAAATGTTTGTCTCCTACAAACATTTTCGATATAAAAACAAATGAAATTTATTAAAAAAAAGAGAGACAAATAAAAAGGAATTTAACTAAAAGTCAAAAAGTATGACAGAATGTGTATGTAAATATGTATGAATGTAAATGTATATATTACGTATGTAAATGTGTAAATTAAACACAAAAGAATGAGAATGTGAGTGTAAATGTAAATGTATCTTTATAAAATAAAATGTATATTTAATAATGTAACAGATACAATGACAAACATTTGGTAAATTACAAACAAGTGAAAGGGAGAGAGAGAGAGAGTGAGAGAGGAAAGAAATACTCAAAATAAAACAACAAAATAATAATTTCAATGAATTTATATGTCAACTACAAAAACAAAAAGTGAATTCAAAAGAGTTTCATTTTTCAACATTTTACGTTTTTATTATGTAACAAACATACAATCGATACATAGCGGTTCCCAAAACGACTTTTTTGAGAAATAATTCTATACGCAGAGAAAAAAAATATCAAGTAAAATCAACTTTGAACATAGTTGATTTGACGTTTGTAATGAATTTATATTGTACATATTATAATCTTTCGATATCAATATATAAATTTATACCACGATCAAATTTAAAAATTACTTTAAAGTAGTTAAATTTCAAGTACTAAAATTTCAATAACATTCTCTAGAAACTGTATTTATTGCGAAACAATGTTGAATTAACATTTTTTGTCTATGAAGCAAAATTATAACTGAAAAGAAGTTAAATTATTTCTATTTTAATTAATTTTACATTGATTTTTTTCTGTGTGTAGCTATTGAGCTGTAAGAGATATTTTTTAATGAAATTTCAAATAGTTAGAGGAGTACAGGTCCCTGATTGGTCAAGAGCGTAATCAGTTACTCTTCGAAAGTTTTTCTTTTTTCGCAAAAATGCATGAAAAATATGTGAATTTGACTAGAGAGAAGCATAGTTCTGGTTGGAATTAGAGTGAAGGTAAAAACTATTTGCACAAGTATTTGGTATCTATGAAATCGTTAGAACTTGAAGATTCTTAATATTTGAAGAAAAAATAAGTGAAACGTCATTTGATGTCAAAAATAATAAAAAATTAAAAATTTCAATTTTTTAAAGTTTTTGAAAAAATAAAATTAATATTTGAACCTCAATAAATGAATGGAAATGAATAAGGATAATTTCTTGAAATTTCAGTACTTATCCATAAAACAGGCAAATCATTCCCACTTTTCTATACGAAAATATCCAAAATTCCAACTCCTGTAAATTATGTTGAAAAATTTGATTTTTTCACAGAAATGGTCACCCTGTCATTATAAGGACATTTCGGTAGAAAATATTTTCCTGGGTGTTAAGCGAAGATATGTAGCTTTATATTAAGGATAATGTAATAATAATGGTTCGATAGTTACATAATTATTATAGTTTTGGAACCACTGTGCTGCATTTTTTTATATAACAGAGTAATTTAAATCCTCAAAAGCAAAATGACAATTAAACAGGAAGCAAAAAAAGAAAATTATCCTGTTGCCAGGACTAAAAGGATTCTGGCAGAAAAACAATAATAACAGTGATTACAAAAAACACTAATTTGCAGATAATTAAGAATAAAAAAATTAAATAAGAAAAACTTTGGAAAAAAAATTATTTTATATTGAAAAATTGTTACTTGATGTCTAAAATATCGACGTGAAGGCAAACATGTTTGTGTAAAATAATTTGCAACAACAAGAACAATAATTGAAAAATAGCAAAAACATTGAAAGATGGATGTGAGGAAAAATAGAAATATTTTCATTTGATATACCAACACAATACACTCACAAAAAAAAACAGCTAAATTCATAGACCCAACTGTTTTGATGTATGTGAAGATAAATACGTATTTAACTAGCAAAGACAAAAACCACATTTTTTAACAGAGCTGATTTCGCAGTTAACAGCGCGCTGTTAAGCATTTAACAGAATTTCTTAAAATGACTAGTGTACTAAAATGGACAATGTGAGCAACAGGAACCATGTTCCAAACATTTATATCATGGAAATGGCTCTCCAAGGTGCTAGTCATTGGTCCATGACAACAAACTACCAAAAATATAATTGGTATGCAATATATCGCTCTTTTAAAATATATCAAATTATTTAACATTTTTTGGAAGGATTGGTCAGTATGGAAAAATGGTGCGTGGTACACATATCACGCTATATAGGTATGATAGTCCTAGGTACTCCTAATGGAGCACGCTTAGTGGGATATCTGAAATAATTTTGGAATTTGAGAAAAATCGAGTTGAAAATCTTGAAATTTCTCGAGAGAATTTGTGAACCATGTGGGAAAATAGAAGTGGTACACGTTCCAGGACATATAGAAATGGTGCTCCAATAGGTGAAATAATTTCCAAATAATTTTAATTATTTTTTGAAAAAGTGAGTTTTTTGAAAATTTTCTAAAATTGACAAATCCTCTCGAGAAATTTCAAGATTTTCAACTCGATTTTTCTCAAATTCCAAAATTATTTCAGATATCCCACTAAGCGTGCTCCATTAGGAGTACCTAGGACTATCATACCTATATAGCGTGATATGTGTACCACGCACCATTTTTCCATACTGACCACATCCAATTTTGTCAATTTTAGAAAATTTTCAAAAAATTCACTTTTTCAAAAAATAATTAAAATTATTTGGAAATTATTTCACCTATTCCACTATTATAGATCTATTAAAGACCCTTTGGAGCACCATTTCTATATGTCCTGGAACGTGTACCACTTCTATTTTCCCACATGGTTCACAAATCCTCTCGAGAAATTTCAAGATTTTCAACTCGATTTTTCTCAAATTCCAAAATTACTTCAGATATCCCACTAAGCGTGTTCCATTAGGAGTACCTAGGACTATCATACCTATATAGCGTGATATGTGTACCACGCACCATTTTTCCATACTGACCACATCCAATATTGTCAATTTTAGAAAATTTTCAAAAAACTCACTTTTTCAAAAAATAATTAAAATTATTTGGAAATTATTTCACCTATTCCACTATTATAGATCTATTAAAGACCCTTTGGAGCACCATTTCTATATGTCCTGGAACGTGTACCACGTCTATTTTCCCACATGGTTCACAAATCCTCTCGAGAAATTTCAAGATTTTCAACTCGATTTTTCTCAAATTCCAAAATTATTTCAGATATCCCACTAAGCGTGCTCCATTAGGAGTACCTAGGACTATCATACCTATATAGCGTGATATGTGTACCACGCACCATTTTTCCATACTGACCACATCCAATATTGTCAATTTTAGAAAATTTTCAAAAAACTCACTTTTTCAAAAAATAATTAAAATTATTTGGAAATTATTTCACCTATTCCACTATTATAGATCTATTAAAGACCCTTTGGAGCACCATTTCTATATGTCCTGGAACGTGTACCACTTCTATTTTCCCACATGGTTCACAAATCCTCTCGAGAAATTTCAAGATTTTCAACTCGATTTTTCTCAAATTCCAAAATTATTTCAGATATCCCACTAAGCGTGCTCCATTAGGAGTACCTAGGACTATCATACCTATATAGCGTGATATGTGTACCACGCACCATTTTTCCATACTGACCACATCCAATATTGTCAATTTTAGAAAATTTTCAAAAAACTCACTTTTTCAAAAAATAATTAAAATTATTTGGAAATTATTTCACCTATTCCACTATTATAGATCTATTAAAGACCCTTTGGAGCACCATTTCTATATGTCCTGGAACGTGTACCACGTCTATTTTTCCACATGGTTCACAAATTCTCTCGAGAAATTTCAAGATTTTCAACTCGATTTTTCTCAAATTCCAAAATTATTTCAGATATCCCACTAAGCGTGCTCCATTAGGAGTACCTAGGACTATCATACCTATATAGCGTGATATGTGTACCACGCACCATTTTTCCATACTGACCACATCCAATATTGTCAATTTTAGAAAATTTTCAAAAAACTCACTTTTTCAAAAAAAATTAAAATTATTTGGAAATTATTTCACCTATTCCACTATTATAGATCTATTAAAGACCCTTTGGAGCACCATTTCTATATGTCCTGGAACGTGTACCACGTCTATTTTCCCACATGGTTCACAAATCCTCTCGAGAAATTTCAAGATTTTCAACTCGATTTTTCTCAAATTCCAAAATTATTTCAGATATCCCACTAAGCGTGCTCCATTAGGAGTACCTAGGACTATCATACCTATATAGCGTGATATGTGTACCACGCACCATTTTTCCATACTGACCACATCCAATATTGTCAATTTTAGAAAATTTTCAAAAAACTCACTTTTTCAAAAAATAATTAAAATTATTTGGAAATTATTTCACCTATTCCACTATTATAGATCTATTAAAGACCCTTTGGAGGACCATTTCTATATGTCCTGGAACGTGTACCACGTCTATTTTCCCACATGGTTCACAAATCCTCTCGAGAAATTTCAAGATTTTCAACTCGATTTTTCTCAAATTCCAAAATTATTTCAGATATCCCACTAAGCGTGCTCCATTAGGAGTACCTAGGACTATCATACCTATATAGCGTGATATGTGTACCACGCACCATTTTTCCATACTGACCACATCCAATTTTGTCAATTTTAGAAAATTTTCAAAAAATTCACTTTTTCAAAAAATAATTAAAATTATTTGGAAATTATTTCACCTATTCCACTATTATAGATCTATTAAAGACCCTTTGGAGCACCATTTCTATATGTCCTGGAACGTGTACCACTTCTATTTTCCCACATGGTTCACAAATCCTCTCGAGAAATTTCAAGATTTTCAACTCGATTTTTCTCAAATTCCAAAATTACTTCAGATATCCCACTAAGCGTGTTCCATTAGGAGTACCTAGGACTATCATACCTATATAGCGTGATATGTGTACCACGCACCATTTTTCCATACTGACCACATCCAATATTGTCAATTTTAGAAAATTTTCAAAAAACTCACTTTTTCAAAAAATAATTAAAATTATTTGGAAATTATTTCACCTATTCCACTATTATAGATCTATTAAAGACCCTTTGGAGCACCATTTCTATATGTCCTGGAACGTGTACCACGTCTATTTTCCCACATGGTTCACAAATCCTCTCGAGAAATTTCAAGATTTTCAACTCGATTTTTCTCAAATTCCAAAATTATTTCAGATATCCCACTAAGCGTGCTCCATTAGGAGTACCTAGGACTATCATACCTATATAGCGTGATATGTGTACCACGCACCATATTTCCATACTGACCACATCCAATATTGTCAATTTTAGAAAATTTTCAAAAAACTCACTTTTTCAAAAAATAATTAAAATTATTTGGAAATTATTTCACCTATTCCACTATTATAGATCTATTAAAGACCCTTTGGAGCACCATTTCTATATGTCCTGCAACGTGTACCACGTCTATTTTTTCCACATGGTTCACAAATCCTCTCGAGAAATTTCAAGATTTTCAACTCGATTTTTCTCAAATTCCAAAATTATTTCAGATATCCCACTAAGCGTGCTCCATTAGGAGTACCTAGGACTATCATACCTATATAGCGTGATATGTGTACCACGCACCATTTTTCCATACTGACCACATCCAATATTGTCAATTTTAGAAAATTTTCAAAAAACTCACTTTTTCAAAAAATAATTAAAATTATTTGGAAATTATTTCACCTATTCCACTATTATAGATCTATTAAAGACCCTTTGGAGCACCATTTCTATATGTCCTGGAACGTGTACCACGTCTATTTTCCCACATGGTTCACAAATCCTCTCGAGAAATTTCAAGATTTTCAACTCGATTTTTCTCAAATTCCAAAATTATTTCAGATATCCCACTAAGCGTGCTCCATTAGGAGTACCTAGGACTATCATACCTATATAGCGTGATATGTGTACCACGCACCATTTTTCCATACTGACCACATCCAATATTGTCAATTTTAGAAAATTTTCAAAAAACTCACTTTTTCAAAAAATAATTAAAATTATTTGGAAATTATTTCACCTATTCCACTATTATAGATCTATTAAAGACCCTTTGGAGCACCATTTCTATATGTCCTGGAACGTGTACCACTTCTATTTTCCCACATGGTTCACAAATCCTCTCGAGAAATTTCAAGATTTTCAACTCGATTTTTCTCAAATTCCAAAATTATTTCAGATATCCCACTAAGCGTGTTCCATTAGGAGTACCTAGGACTATCATACCTATATAGCGTGATATGTGTACCACGCACCATTTTTCCATACTGACCACATCCAATATTGTCAATTTTAGAAAATTTTCAAAAAACTCACTTTTTCAAAAAATAATTAAAATTATTTGGAAATTATTTCACCTATTCCACTATTATAGATCTATTAAAGACCCTTTGGAGCACCATTTCTATATGTCCTGGAACGTGTACCACGTCTATTTTTCCACATGGTTCACAAATCCTCTCGAGAAATTTCAAGATTTTCAACTCGATTTTTCTCAAATTCCAAAATTATTTCAGATATCCCACTAAGCGTGCTCCATTAGGAGTACCTAGGACTATCATACCTATATAGCGTGATATGTGTACCACGCACCATTTTTCCATACTGACCAATCCTTCCAAAAAATGTTAAATAATTTGATATATTTTAAAAGAGCGATATATTGCATACCAATTATATTTTTGGTAGTTTGTTGTCATGGACCAATGACTAGCACCTTGGAGAGCCATTTCCATGATATAAATGTTTGGAACATGGTTCCTGTTGCTCACATTGTCCATTTTAGTACACTAGTCATTTTAAGAAATTCTGTTAAATGCTTAACAGCGCGCTGTTAACTGCGAAATCAGCTCTGTTAAAAAATGTGGTTTTTGTCTTTGCTAGTTAAATACGTATTTATCTTCACATACATACTGTTTTGGGGGCAAATAAGAATCAGACTTACAATTTTCCTATCGATACTTTTCTGCATCTTCATTGATTAAATAAATGGGAGCTGTAAGGATTTTTGTTCTTGTTATTGTACACAGAGAAAATTATTTTAGGAAAATTTTGAATTAACTTATTAATTAATTTTAAAAATAACTGTTCTAATTTCTTTATCAAAAAAACTGACAGATTTAGTTAATATTAAAAAACATAATTAAGAAATTTAGATTTTTTTCAGGTACCTTGCTCGTGCTCCTATCAGATTCTTTTACTGTTAGACGCATGAAAGGTAATTAAAAAATACTTATAAAATTTAATTGAAACAATTAAGAAATTTATGATTAATTTAATTAATATTATCATTTTGATGATGGAAACAAAATTAAACAAAAAATTAATTAATAAAAGTAATTTTGTAATTGAACTTGATTTTTATTTTTCTCTGTGTATGAGTACAATATCAAATTGTACAATACACATACAAACAAAAACAATGCAATGTTATGTGTTTATATTACTTACACACACACACTCAATAGCAAGAATTTGATGTATGTATGTATGTATGTGATAAATTTGTATAAGTGTGAGTGTGTGTAGATGTGTTTATAAGCTTGTTTGCATTATTTGTTTATTTTAATGGGTCAAGGATTTGATTGTTGATTATTTTTACTGCATCGGAAAATAACAACAACAACAACAAAATATTTATAAAACAAAAACAAAAATATCATAATCATTATCATCGTCTTCATCATCCACTTTAACATCAACATCCGACGAATCGAGGGAAAGTAAAATTAAGAAAATCTTGGAAAATGAATACGAGTGAAAATCTAAATCAAGAGCAAAAGGAAATTTTACTTATTATTTGAAAAGATTCTTGGAATTACAATATGATTTAGATGACTGATAATAAATGATTTTAAATATTAAATAATAATTTAATTAATTCATAATTTAAGGAGTGAAAGCACAATATTCTTAACATACATATATGTTCATAGAAACGAAACCCAATATTTCTTCACTGGCCTTAGCTCTGGCTTTTTATGAGACTTGGCCCCACTTGCACACACAACACTATATTATTATATTCAAGGACTCGTTTACCATAGTGACAGGATGCCAAATTAGGCCAAAAATAAGTGGACACATTATGAAGTATAATGAAATATTCCTTGATGTAAATTTCGGTATTTCTAGAAAAAATTTTTACCAGAAAATTTCGATTTCCGTGCTGGCCTCTTAATTCTTAGCAGGGTTCCTGTCAGGAACTTTTTGAACTTTGTATGTTTCTAAAGCTGCATTAATCTTAACTTTTCGTACCAAATAGTGAGCTAACCAGACTGCTTTCCCACCGGTTGTAATGGGACTTCTTTCGAAAATGCTTTCTATTTTCTGGCTTGTCAATCAACGGTCAACTTGGTCAACTGTGTATGGGACTTATGACAGGTAAACCCCTCAACCGATTTTGCTGAAATTTTCACAAAATGATCATCCGAAAGTAACAAAATTTGATCATCCATTATCTAAAGAACTATAACATTGAGAGTTCTCAAATGGTCCCAAACACTATCTCAAGGAACTGTTTTAGTAAAGAAAGTTTAGAACCGATAGGACCAGGGGAACTGATACCCTCATACAAAGGAAATAATATCGAAACAACTATAACAGGGAAAGTTCTTAAATCTGGTTCCAAACAGTTATAGTGGACAAAATATAGGACGTTTAGGATCAAGGGAAGAGGTTGCCCCCATGCAATGCAAATATTAAATAAAAATTTAGAACGGACGCCCTGTGACAAAATGCAGAAGAGTTTTTTTTTTAACGCGTTGTGATTTGTGAAATTTCTTTCAAAAGCTTGGACTGATAAGAATGTTTGTGCAGCAAAGTGCAACGGGTAAAAGTTAGTCATCCATATTTATTGAATCCGATTCAAAAGTTCACTTATTGCGATTGAACTTTTTTAAAAACGAAATTCTACTTAAGTGCAAACAATTTAAGAACTTGAAATATAAATGACTCTAAGCGACCTTAAAAAAAAGCTTTAATTTTTCTTTTTTTTCTTTTCAAAAATCATAGTGACAATGCAATTTAACCCATTAATCTCCCACACACATTCATATATATTATTTTTAAGAGTATTTTTATAATTTAAATAGAGAAGAAGAGTGTTTCATATTCAGGACATTATTTTTTCATAAAACTCTTAATACATTTACAAGACTGTAAAAATATGACCATGTGTTGGTGAAAATTGTTACATAAATGTATGACCCTACACACACCAACACATACATCAACATTAACATATACATATATAGTAATAACTTTATCCTTAACCTTGTTCTAACGCCATAATTTCATTCTTTTTTCCATAATTCGCAAAAAAAAAGATGATATTGAATTTCAGCAAAAAATAAATGAAATCATAAGCAATTTTTCGCTAAAACACACACACATACATATACGAAGAACAACAGCAGTATTGGTAGTAGTAACAGTAAATATATTATATCCTTTGTGGTCATAACATAAGACCCAAAATATATAGAAAAGAAGGAAATAAAAAAACTGGCTAAAAAGGAAAAGAATTGTAAGAAGCAAAATTGTTTAGAACAGGAAGACACATTACTTTTACAACAACAACAAGGACATCAACAACAACATCAGCATGAACTCAATTTACACTGACATTATGGAGTAAAATATGAGAACAACAACAAAAACAACAACAACAAAATTGTTAGAAAAAGTAAAAAAAAGTAAAGTGAAAAACTTACTAAAAGCAGGCCAACTTAGCACAACAATAAAAACAAATAACAAAAATAATATAAAAAGAGGAGGGAGGGGAGGAAACTTGCAACGTAAACAAAATAATGATGACGATAAAGGAAAAAATTGTAATTTAAGAATATTTGTGAAGGAAAAAGGTAAATTCTGGATCAATAATGATCGAGATAGAATTTTAAGAGAATTCCAAAACCAATTGCATTTTACTTTTAATATATTTTTCCCTATACCACCACAATTTGTGAACTTTTTTTCGTTCTCGATGTTGCTTTATTCTTCTGTCAGTCCCTCGTTGTTGTCACGCTCACATCTAAACTCAACGTCAAAGCACAATGAAATTTTGCTTGATTTCTTGTTATGGCCCAGAGAAGTTCTTTGCATTACATTAGTTAAAAATTTATAGACCGATATTTGTGTTAATCTCTAAACTCTGGGCAAGAACTTTTACGAAGTGTTTTATTAAAAAACAAACTTTAAGATCCATATTGAAGACACCTTTGACTTGTCATTAACAAGGATTTCATATATTAAAACGTTCCAAACTGAAATAAAATTTTACTAATCAAAATTTTAGAAATATTTTTCATATCGACGCAGTCTAATGTTTTCGCATGTGTAAGAGAGTTGAAAATTGGAGTTTGGATTTTGGATTTGATTTTCAAAATTGAAGTTACTTCCCAAACTTGAGGCATTTTCGAAATAGATTTTTTCCGCAAAACTTCTGAAACTTCTAAACCGATATCTGAATGAAATTGCACATGATTTAAGGTGAGATGTTTTTGAGTTGATTTGAAGAAGTACAGTAGTCTATATGGTTAGAGACTTAGTCGGTGACACTCTAAAGTTAGACACATCGGTTATGTTGACTGTCTAAAAATTCGCCAAAAATGTATTTATGCATTGAGATAAAAGAATTTTTATATATAAATAGTCATCGCAAGTCTCTTAAAAAAAAACGCCTAAATGTTAATTTATCTCTTATAGTTTCAGAGTTATGCAAAACGAAATCAATATAACCCATTTTTCCCTTGTTTTTTAGTCTATTTAAGTTAGCGGACTTAATGAAGGTCCCAACATTTTCTTTAAATATGTCGGCCACATATGTTAACAAAAATATTGATACAGTAACCATATAAATATATGGATCCGTTAAAAAGTTAAATTCACTTGCGGTTGAAACTTAGAAAATAAATTGATTTTTTGCATTTTTTCAAAAGCTGGCAACATTTATTTACTGTAATAAAACGTTATCTGTTCTAAATGTTATACTTTTTTATTATTTTATTTAAAAAAAATCTTATCGAAAAAGCACGTAAATTAAATCCATATGAACTCGGGACAATGTCCAGCCCACAAGCCACATCCATATTTAAACAATTGAAAAAATAAAACTTTTTTCTCAAATCTCAAAGCAGGAATTATCTTTAAATTATTCTTAATAAATATCCACATATGTAAGGAATACATGCGGAAAATATGTTCTTCCGGACTGGTCTCGTAATGACAGGGTGACTACTCCAATGAAAAAAAAAAGAAAAAAAAAAAAAAAACTTTGACTTTAATTTATTCGGTTTCAGATTTTGGGTATTTTTGTATGGCAAAATGGAAATTTGTTTAATTCCCCGATTCATGGTCAAGTTCACTTATATATTATATAGGAATTTGGGTAAAATTCCATTAAGTATTTTAAATTAAATAAAGTTCGAATACAAGTTTCGATAAAAAAATTGGCTAAAAACTGAAATTTTAAATTCTTTAAATATCTAGACGTTTCTGACATTTCACTAACATTTTCTTTAAAAATTGTAAATCTTCAAATTCTAATGTTTTCATAAATACCAAATTCATGTATAAAAATTGTATACCTTGACTGACAGTTCAACCTAAACAAGGTCTTCCCAAGTCAAAATTTCCAAACATTTCTTAGAAAAAAATTTTAGCCCAAAAAAAGAAAAAAAATATTTATTTTATAAGTCATTAACGGTCCCTGCATTTTATATATATTATGGAAAAAAAGAGAGTACAAAAAAATACACCAAATATTCATTTTAAGAAATTAATTTTGCCCTTAACCAATAATCAACACTAAACTAACACTCTGATGAAAATTTACTAAAAACAAAGTAATATTTTACAACTTAACTTCGTTTTATATAGAATTTATTTGTATGTGTTAGTATGTACACATTCTAAGTATGTATTGTTAGACACGCACACTTATAAATTCTTTAACACTCATCGCTACTAAAACCTACAAATATTTCGTTATCATCCACACTTAAGGATCCTATAAAAGCGGAAAGGGGGGGGGGGGTTTATAGTTCCAAAAGATATTTACATTATGACAACTATTTTTTAAGACTTTTTTTCGTAGAGAAAAACCTGCATTCTCTATTGGCTGCAGAGGAGTAAAGTAGAACAGCAATAAGTAGCAGAGTGAAGTAAAGTAAAGAAAAAGTAAAGTAATAAATGTAATAAAAACAAAACTTAAAAAAATAGAAATGAAGAACATGTGTTTCATTCCATTTCGATGAAAAAAAGACTTCAATAATAACGTATGTGAAAGGCTTAAAATGTGAGCTAAACCAGGACAGAGAAAATGAAGTAATGAAGGAAAAAAATATATTAATAAATTTATGAAAATGGAGAAAACGTAATTTGATAATGACGTTAACTTCGATTATTAAAGTGAAATCTAATAAATAAGAGGTGAAAGCTTTTCCCCTTGTAGAGAAAGGATAAAAAATGTGAATTAGGAATCGTACCATATTGAGAAAAAGGTCCCCAAAAAATTGGTTTAAAGTACTTGCAAACGTGGGCGTATGGTCTGCCGATTTATTTACTTTATACGAGATTTTTGCTTACAATTTTAACGGAAGTAATTTTTTATAACTCGGAAATTATTCATAATAATTGAACGAATATTTCAAATTATATGGGAAATTCTTATACCAGAAAAAATCTATAAGTGTTTAATTCAGCCCCCACATACTTTTAAGCCCATTAAGACCCACTTATTCAATACTTTTTTATTTTAGTGACATTACACTTCACATTTTTTTAATAAAAAAATATGCAAAAAAAGTACAGCTGTCATTTTCAAGAAATCGTTGTGAAATTTAGTGCACATTTTTTTAATAAAAAAATATGCAAAAAAAGTACAGCTGCCATTTTGAAAAAGTCGTGATAAAATTTAGTGCATATATGCAAAGTTCAGACGAGATCCACTGAAAAATCTTATAATAGATTTATTATTTCATTTAGTTATTATTTTTTCAGGTGCAATATTTTGCATAAATTGTAAATTTAGTGAAATAAAACTTTTTAGGGCTAAAAGAAATTAAATAATTTTACTTTTTATATATATTTAAACCAATTTAGACTCATTTAATTAACAATTTTTCTATTTATCTGAATTTAAATGAAAATGTACAGCTGCCATTTTGAAGAAATTTTGCTGAAATTTATCATACATATTAAGTTTGGAATCAAGGCGAATTGTATTGGAAATGGCAACATTTATAATTTGGTTATTATTTCATCTAGCTATTGAGTTTTTAAAATTTTTCCTGAATCACCATATTTTACTCACATTTAAGGTTTAATAGAATTGAACATTTTATACCAGAAGAAAGCTGTTTACTTTCCTACATACTTTTAAATCCATTTTGATTGGAATTACTTTCAATATATGTTTTAAATAAAATTTGCAAAAAGGTACAGCTGCCATTTTGAAGATATTGTGATGAAATTTTCTATTCTAAGTTAGATGCAAAGTCGAAATCTATTGAAATTGCATCAATAGATTTCGCTATAAAAATGCATGAAAAATATCGAAATTTTACTAGAGAAACCTTAGTTTTAGTTGGATTTCAAGCTTTGCTTTATAGTTTTTATACGAGAATTTTCTATAAAAATTAATTTAAAAGTTGATTTTAAATAAAATTCAAATAAATTAAGAGCTTGAAATGGTCAAAAGACTTCAGCTCTGGAAGGAAGGGAAATTTTAAATATTTATTTTATGGTAAGAAAATAAAACGACATTCAAAATTCTTAAGAAAAAAATAAACACTTAATTTTACTTTAATTTGATCCTTAATTTTTGCCAATTAGGGATCCCATGTCATGTTTTTTTTTAATTTAACGCAAAAATTAAAAACAAAAATGAGAGAGAGAGAAAATATTTTATTTGGCAACAATTAAAATGGACGTTGCCAAAAATAAAAATATATAATGAAAAATAGATAAATAATAAATAAAAATAACCTTGACAACAGATAATAAAATAACATTAAATAAACTGAAAATAATTTAAACTCTCACACCAAAATCACATAAGAGAGTCAAAAGTACAAGTGCGACTGTAAGTTTCGATTGCCAATAGATACAACACGAAATACCGAATGAAAATACTAAATTCACAAATTCATGTTCGTTTTTCTCATTAATTTTATTTTCATTTTCTTCTTTTTTTTACTGATTTTGTGCAGAAATGAAATATTTCACTAAAAATAGAAAATTTACGATCTCAACAGCAAATTTTTATGCAAAATTTCTAATTTTTTAATGTTTATTAAGTGATTTTTACGTAAAATAAATAACAAAAAATGTTTATTAACATTAATTCCGAAAAAGAAAAAAATTGGATTTCTGTTATTTTTTCTTAATATTAAGAGAAAAATGAGGTAATTAGGATAATAAGCCTTTAGGTGGGGGAAAAGCATGAAGTAACTAAAATATTAAAAACACATATATAAACGCACAAAATATTCCCCAACTTCAGCAGCTGATCCAACGATATTGAATTTAAGTCTTAATAATTAATATCAATTGAATTAGAAATTTATCCAACTTTTCAAAAAATATATTACATTTTTAATAATAAAGAAAATCGTTGAGTACTTTTTGGGGTAATATCCGACCTTGAATATCAACAGGAATTTCAACAAAAGTCTGATCTGCAATATGAGCTGGAATCGAACAACACTAGAACACCAGTGTAGTTCTGGTTCAGTTCTAATTCAGTTCTTCTTCAGTTCTAGTTCAGTTCAAGTTCAGTTCAAGTTCAATTCTAGTTCATTTCTAATTCATTTTTAGTTCAGTTCAAGTTCAGTTCAAGTTCAATTCTATTTCAGTTCTAATTCATTTTTAGTTCAGTTCTAGTTCCACTTCTAGTTCAGTTCTAGTTCAGTTCTAATTCATTTTTAGTTCAGTTCTAGTCCAGTTCTAGTTCAGTTCAGTTCTAGTTCAGTTTTAGTTCAGTTTTAGTTCAGTTCAAGTTCAGTTCTAATTCAGTTCTAGTTCAGTTTTAGTTCAGTTCAAGTTCAGTTCTTCTTCAGTTCTTGTTCAGTTCTAGTTCAGTTCTAATTCATTTTTAGTTCAGTTCTAGTCCATTTCTAGTTCAGTTCTAGTTCAGTTCGAACTCATTTTTAGTTCAGTTCTAGTCCAGTTCTAGTTCAGTTCTAGTTCAGTTCGAACTCATTTTTAGGTTCAGTTCTAGTCCAGTTCTAGTTCAGTTCTAGTTCAGTTCAAGTTCAGTTCTAGTTCAGTTCTAATTCAGTTCAAGTTCAGTTTTTAGTTCAGTTTTCAAGTTCAGTTCTTCTTCAGTTCTGTTCAGTTCTAGTTCAGTTCTAATTTCATTTCATAGTTCAGTTCTTGTCCATTTCTAGTTCCAGTTCTAGTTCAGTTCTTCGAACTCATTTTTAGTTCAGTTCTAGTCCAGTTCTAGTTCAGTTCTAGTTCAGTTCAAGTTCAGTTCTAGTTCAGTTCTAGTTCAGTTCTAGTTCAGTTCAAGTTCAGTTCTAGTTCAGTTCTAATTCAGTTCAAGTTCAGTTCTAGTTCAGTTCAGTAGTTCCAGTTCTAGTTCAGTTTTCGTTCAGTTCAGTTTCAAGTTTCAGTTTCAAGTTCAGTTCAAGTTCAGTTTTAGTTCAGTTCAGTTCAAGTTCAGTTCAAGTTCAGTTCCAGTTTCAGTTCAAGTTCAAGTTCAGTTCTAGTTCAGTTCAAGTTCAGTTTCTTTCAAGTTCAGTTCAAGTTCAGTTCTGTTCAGTTCTAGTTCAGTTCTAGTTCAGTTCAAGTTCAGTTCAAGTTCAGTTCAAGTTCAGTTTAGTTTCAGTTCAAGTTCAAGTTCAGTTCAAGTTCAGTTCCAGTTCAGTTCAGTT
>PYHX02000495.1:4104665-4135632 GCA_004302925.2 Cochliomyia hominivorax | reverse complement strand
ATATCCCACTAAGCGTGTTCCATTAGGAGTACCTAGGACTATCATACCTATATAGCGTGATATGGTGTACCACGCACCATTTTTCCATACTGACCACATTCCAATTATGTCAATTTTAGAATAAAAATTTTTCAAAAAAATCAACTTTGTTTCAAAAAAATAATTAAAATTATTTGGAAATTATTATCAGCCTATTCCACTATTATATCAGAGTCTATATATGTAGCTGTCCTTTTGGAGCACCATATTCTATATGTCCTGGAACGTGTACCTTTACGTCTATTACTTCCCACATGGTTCCACAATCCTCTGAAAGTCAATATTGCAGAGATTTTCAACTCGATTTTTTCTCAAATGTCGCAAAATTATTTCAAGAATATCCCACTAAGGCGGTGCTCCAATTAGGATGTACGCGGATAGACTATTTCCATGTTACCGCTATATAGCGTGATATTGTATGTAAGCACAGACGCACCACATTTTTTCCATACTGACCACATCCCTGAATAGTACATATGTTGCAATTTTTAGAAAATTTTCAAACTCACTTTTTTCAAAAAAAATTAAAAATTATTTGGAAATTATTTCACCTATTCCACTATTATAGATCTATTAAAGACCCTTTGGAGCACCATTTCTATATGTCCTGGAACGTGTACCACTTCTATTTTCCCACATGGTTCACAAATCCTCTCGAGAAATTTCAAGATTTTCAACTCGATTTTTTCTCAAATTCCAAAATTATTTCAGATATCCCACTAAGCGTGCTCCATTAGGAGTACCTAGGACTATCATACCTATATAGCGTGATAATGTGTACCACGCACACATTTTTTCCATACTGACCACATCCAATATTGTCAATTTTAGAAAATTTTCAAAAAAACTCACTTTTTCAAAAAATAATTAAAATTATTTGGAAATTATTTCACCTATTCCACTATTATAGATCTATTAAGACCCTTTGGAGCACCATTTCTATATGTCCTGGAACGTGTACCACGTCTATTTTTCCACATGGTTCACAAATTCTCTCGAGAAATTTCAAGATTTTCAACTCGATTTTTCTCAAATTCCAAAATTATTTCAGATATCCCACTAAGCGTGCTCCATTAGGAGTACCTAGGACTATCATACCTATATAGCGTGATATGTGTACCACGCACCATTTTTCCATACTGACCACATCCAATATTGTCAATTTTAGAAAATTTTCAAAAAACTCACTTTTTCAAAAAAAAATTAAAATTATTTGGAAATTATTTCACCTATTCACTATTATAGATCTATTAAAGACCCTTTGGAGCACCATTTCTATATGTCCTGGAACGTGTACCACGTCTATTTTCCCACATGGTTCACAAATCCTCTCGAGAAATTTCAAGATTTTCAACTCGATTTTTCTCAAATTCCAAAATTATTTCAGATATCCCACTAAGCGTGCTCCATTAGGAGTACCTAGGACTATCATACCTATATAGCGTGATATGTGTACCACGCACCATTTTTCCATACTGACCACACATCCAATATTGTCAATTTTAGAAAATTTTCAAAAAACTCACTTTTTCAAAAAATAATTAAAATTATTTGGAAATTATTTCACCTATTCCACTATTATAGATCTATTAAAGACCCTTTGGAGGACCATTTCTATATGTCCTGGAACGTGTACCACGTCTATTTTCCCACATGGTTCACAAATCCTCTCGAGAAATTTCAAGATTTTCAAACTCGATTTTTCTCAAATTCCAAAATTATTTCAGATATCCCACTAAGCGTGCTCCATTAGGAGTACCTAGGACTATCATACCTATATAGCGTGATATGTGTACCACGCACCATTTTTCCATACTGACCACATCCAATTTTTCAATTTTTAGAAATTTTTCAAAAAATTCACTTTTTCAAAAAATAATTAAAATTATTTGGAAATTATTTCACCTATTCCACTATTATAGTCTTATTAAAGACCCTTTGGAGCACCATTTCTATATGTCCTGGAACGTGTACCACTTCTATTTTCCCACATGGTTCACAAATCCTCTCGAGAAATTTCAAGATTTTCAACTCGATTTTTCTCAAATTCCAAAATTACTTCAGATATCCCACTAAGCGTGTTCCATGGAGTACCTAGGACTATCATACCTATTATAGCGTGATATGTGTACCACGCACCATTTTTTCCATACTGACCACATCCAATATTGTCAATTTTAGAAAATTTTCAAAAAACTCACTTTTTCAAAAAATAATTAAAATTATTTGGAAATTATTTCACCTATTCCACTATTATAGATCTATTAAAGACCCTTTGGAGCACCATTTCTATATGTCCTGGAACGTGTACCACGTCTATTTTCCCACATGGTTCACAAATCCTCTCGAGAAATTTCAAGATTTTCAACTCGATTTTTCTCAAATTCCAAAATTATTTCAGATATCCCACTAAGCGTGCTCCATTAGGAGTACCTAGGACTATCATACCTATATAGCGTGATATGTGTACCACGCACCATATTTCCATACTGACCACATCCAATATTGTCAATTTTAGAAAATTTTCAAAAAACTCACTTTTTCAAAAAATATTAAAATTATTTGGAATTATTTCACCTATTCCACTATTATAGATCTATTAAAGACCCTTTGGAGCACCATTTCTATATGTCCTGCAACGTGTACCACGTCTATTTTTTCCACATGGTTCACAAATCCTCTCGAGAAAATTTCAAGATTTTCAACTCGATTTTTCTCAAATTCCAAAATTATTTCAGATATCCCACTAAGCGTGCTCCATTAGGAGTACCTAGGACTATCATACCTATATAGCGTGATATGTGTACCACGCACCATTTTTCCATACTGACCACATCCAATATTGTCAATTTTAGAAAATTTTCAAAAAACTCACTTTTCAAAAAAATAATTAATTATTTGGAATTATTTCACCTATTCCACTATTATTAGATCTATTAAAGACCCTTTGGAGCACCATTTCTATATGTCCTGGAACGTGTACCACGTCTATTTTCCCACATGGTTCACAAATCCTCTCGAGAAATTTCAAGATTTTCAACTCGATTTTTTCTCAAATTCCAAAATTATTTCAGATATCCCACTAAGCGTGCTCCATTAGGAGTACCTAGGACTATCATACCTATATAGCGTGATATGTGTACCACGCACCATTTTTCCATACTGACCACATCCAATATTGTCAATTTTAGAAAATTTTCAAAAAACTCACTTTTTCAAAAAATAATTAAAATTTTTGGAATTATTTCACCTATTCCACTATTATAGATCTATTAAAGACCCTTTGGAGCACCATTTCTATATGTCCTGGAACGTGTACCACTTCTATTTTCCCACATGGTTCACAAATCCTCTCGAGAAATTTCAAGATTTTCAACTCGATTTTTCTCAAATTCCAAAATTATTTCAGATATCCCACTAAGCGTGTTCCATTAGGAGTACCTAGGACTATCATACCTATATAGCGTGATATGTGTACCACGCACCATTTTTCCATACTGACCACATCCAATATTGTCAATTTTAGAAAATTTCAAAAAATCCACTTTTTCAAAAATAATTAAAATTATTTGGAAATTATTTCACCTATTCCACTATTATAGATCTATTAAAGACCCTTTGGAGCACCATTTCTATATGTCCTGGAACGTGTACCACGTCTATTTTCCACATGGTTCACAAATCCTCTCGAGAAATTTCAAGATTTCAACTCGATTTTTCTCAAATTCCAAAATTATTTCAGATATCCCACTAAGCGTGCTCCATTAGGAGTACCTAGGACTATCATACCTATATAGCGTGATATGTGTACCACGCACCATTTTTCCATACTGACCAATCCTTCCAAAAAATGTTAAATAATTTGATATATTTTAAAAGAGCGATATATTGCATACCAATTATATTTTGGTAGTTTGTTGTCATGGACCAATGACTAGCACCTTGGAGAGCCATTTCCATGATATAAATGTTTGGAACATGGTTCCTGTTGCTCACATTGTCCATTTTAGTACACTAGTCATTTTAAGAAATTCTGTTAATGCTTAACAGCGCGCTGTTAACTGCGAAATCAGCTCTGTTAAAAAATGTGGTTTTTTTCTTTGCTAGTTAAATACGTATTTATCTTCACATACATACTGTTTTGGGGCAAATAAGAATCAGACTTACAATTTTCCTATCGATACTTTTCTGCATCTTCATTGATTAAATAAATGGGAGCTGTAAGGATTTTTGTTCTTGTTATTGTACACAGAGAAAATTATTTTAGGAAAATTTTGAATTAACTTATTAATTAATTTTAAAAATAACTGTTCTAATTTCTTTATCAAAAAAACTGACAGATTTAGTTAATATTAAAAAACATAATTAAGAAATTTAGATTTTTTTTCAGGTACCTTGCTCGTGCTCCTATCAGATTCTTTTACTGTTAGACGCATGAAAGGTAATTAAAAAATACTTATAAAATTTAATTGAAACAATTAAGAAATTTATGATTAATTTAATTAATATTATCATTTTGATGATGGAAACAAAATTAAACAAAAAATTAATTAATAAAAGTAATTTTTGTAATTGAACTTGATTTTTATTTTTCCTCTGTGTATGAGTACAATATCAATTGTACAATACAGCATACAAACAAAAACAATGCAATGTTATGTTGTTTATATTACTTACACACACACATCAATAGCAAGAATTTGATGTATTATGGTATGTATGTATGTGAATAATTTGTATAAGTGTGAGTGTGTGTAGATGTGTTTATAAGCTTGTTTGCATTATTTGTTTATTTTAATGGGTCAAGGATTTGATTGTTGATTATTTTTACTGCATCGGAAATAACAACAACAACAACAAAATATTTATAACAAACAAAAATATCATAATCATTATCATCGTCTTCATTCTCCACTTTAACATCAACTCCGACGAATCGAGGGGAAAGTAAAATTAAGAAAATCTTGGAAAATGAATACGAGTGAAAATCTAAATCAAGAGCAAAAGGAAATTTTACTTATTATTTTGAAAAGATTCTTGGAATACAATATGATTTAGATGACTGATAATTAAATGATTTTAAATATTAAATAATTAATTTAATTAATTCATAATTTAAGGAGTGAAAGCACAATATTCTTAACATACATATATGTTCATAGAAACGAAACCCAATTATTTTCTTCACTGGCCTTAGCTCTGGCTTTTTATGAGACTTTGGCCCCACTTGCACACACAACACTAATATTATTATATTCAAGGACTCGTTTACCATAGTGACAGGATGCCAAATTAGGCCAAAAATAAGTGGACACATTATGAAAGTATAATGAAATATTCTTGATGTAAATTTCGTATTTCTAGAAAAAATTTTTTACCAGAAAATTTCGATTTCCGTGCTGGCCTCTTAATTCTTAGCAGGTGTCCTGTCAGGAACTTTTTGAACTTTGTATGTTTCTAAAGCTGCATTAATCTTTAACTTTTCGTACCAAATAGTGAGCTAACCAGACTGCCTTTCCCCACGGTTGTAATGGGACTTCTTTCGAAAATGCTTTCTATTTTTCCTGGCTTGTCAATCAACGGTCAACTTGGTCAACTGTGTATGGGACTTATGACAGGTAAACCCCTCAACCGATTTTGCTGAAATTTTCACACAAATGATCATCCGAAAGTAACAAAATTGATCATCCATTATCTAAAGAACTATAACTTGAGAGTTCTCAATGGTCCCAACACTATCTCAAGGAACTGTTTTAGTAAAGAAAGTTTAGAACCGATAGGACCAGGGGAACTGATACCCTCATACAAAGGAAATAATATCGAAACAACTATAACAGGGGAAAGTTCTTAAATCTGGTTCCAAACAGTTATAGTGGACAAAATATTAGGACGTTTAGGATCAAGGGAAAGAGGTTGCCCCCATGCAATGCAAATATTAAATAAAAATTTAGAACGGACGCCTGTGACAAAATGCAGAAGAGTTTTTTTTTTAACGCGTTTGTGTGATTTGTGAAATTTCTTTCAAAAGCTTGGACTGATAAGAATGTTTGTGGCAGCAAAGTGCAACGGGGTAAAAGTTAGTCATCCATATTTATTGAAATCCCGATTCAAAAAGTTCACTTATTGCGATTGAACTTTTTAAAAACGAATTCTACTTAAGTGCAAAACAATTTAAGAACTTGAAATTAAATGACTCTAAGCGACCTTAAAAAAAAGCTTTAATTTTTCTTTTTTTCTTTCAAAAATCATAGTGACAATGCAATTTTAACCCATTAATCTCCCCACACACATTCATATATATTATTTTTAAGAGTATTTTTATAATTTTAAATAGAGAAGAAGAGTGTTTCATATTCAGGACATTATTTTTTCATAAAACTCTTAATACATTTACAAGACTGTAAAAATATGACCATGTGTTGTGGTGAAAATTGTTACATAAATGTATGACCCTACACACACCAACAACATACAATCAACATTAACATATACATATATTAGTATAACTTTATCCTAACCTTGTTCTAACGCCAATAATTTCATTCTTTTTTCCATAATTCGCAAAAAAAAAGATGATATTGAATTTCAGCAAAAAATAAATGAAATCATAAGCAATTTTTTTCGCTAAAACACACAACACATACATATACGAAAGAACAACAGCAGTATTGGTAGTAGTAACAGTAAAATATATTATATCCTTTGTGGTCATAACATAAGACCCAAAATATATAGAAAAGAAGGAATAAAAAAACTGGCTAAAAGGAAAAGAATTGTAAGAAGCAAATTGTTTAGAACAGGAAGACACATTACTTTTACAACAACAACAAGGACATCAACAACAACATCAAGCATGAACTCCATCTTACACTGACATTATGGAGATAAAATATGTATGAACATACACAACTTAAACAACAACAACAAAATTGTTAAGATTAAAAGTTAAAAAAAAGAGTTAAAAGTGAACAAGATCTTACTAAAAGCAGGCCAATCTTAGCACAAGACAATAAAAAAATTACAAAAATTAATATATAATAAAGAGGAGGGATGGGGAGGAACTTGCCAACTGTAACAAAATAATGATAGACGATAAAGGAAAAATGTAATTAAAGAATTATTTGTGAAGGAAAAGGTAACTTCTGGATCAATAAATGATCGAGATAGAATTTTAAGATGATTCCAAAACCATTGCATTTCTTTTTAATTTAATTTTCCCTATACCACTTACAATTGTGAATTCTTTTTTCGTTCTCGATGTTGCTTTATTCTTCTGTCAGTCCCTCGTTGTTGTCACGCTCACATCTAAACTCAACGTCAAAGCCAATGAAATTTTGCTTGATTTCTGTTATGGCCCAGAGAAGTCTTTGCATTACATTAGTTAAAATTTATAGACCGATATTGTGTTAATCTCTAAACTCTGGGCAAGAACTTTTACGAAGTGTTTTATTAAAAAACAAACTTTAAGATCCATATTGAAGACACCTTTGACTTGTCATTAACAAGGATTTCATATATTAAAACGTTCCAAACTGAAATAAAATTTTACTAATCAAAATTTTAGAAATATTTTCATATCGACGCAGTCTAATGTTTTCGCATGTGTAGAGAGTTGAAAATTGGAGTTTGGATTTTGGATTTGATTTTCAAAATTGAAGTTACTTCCCAAACTTGAGGCATTTTCGAAATAGATTTTTCCGCAAAACTTCTGAAACTTCTAAACCGATATCTGAATGAAATTGCACATGATTTAAGGTGAGATGTTTTTGAGTTGATTTGAAGAAGTACAGTAGTCTATATGGTTAGAGACTTAGTCGGTGACACTCTAAAGTTAGACACATCGGTTATGTTGACTGTCTAAAAATTCGCCAAAAATGTATTTATGCATTGAGATAAAGAATTTTATATATAAATAGTCATCGCAAGTCTCTTAAAAAAAAACGCCTAAATGTTAATTTTATCTCTTATAGTTTCAGAGTTATGCAAAACGAATCAATATAACCCATTTTCCCTTGTTTTTTAGTCTATTTAAGTTAGCGGACTTAATGAAGGTCCCAACATTTCTTTAAATATGTCGGCCACATATGTTAACAAAAATATTGATACAGTAACCATATAAATATATGGATCCGTTAAAAAGTTAAATTCACTTGCGGTTGAAACTTAGAAAATAAATTGATTTTTTGCATTTTTTCAAAAGCTGGCAACATTTATTTACTGTAATAAAAACGTTATCTGTTCTAAATGTTATACTTTTTTATTATTTTATTTAAAAAAAAATCTTATCGAAAAAGCACGTAAATTAAATCCATATGAACTCGGGACAATGTCCAGCCCACAAGCCACATCCATATTTAAACAATTGAAAAAATAAAACTTTTTCTCAAATCTCAAAGCAGGAATTATCTTTAAATTATTCTTAATAAATATCCACATATGTAAGGAATACATGCGGAAAATATGTTCTTCCGGACTGGTCTCGTAATGACAGGGTGACTACTCCAATGAAAAAAAAAAGAAAAAAAAAAAAAAAAACTTTGACTTTAATTTATTCGGTTTCAGATTTTGGGTATTTTTGTATGGCAAAATGGAAATTTGTTTAATTCCCCGATTCATGGTCAAGTTCACTTATATATTATATAGGAATTTGGGTAAAATTCCATTAAGTATTTAAATTAAATAAAGTTCGAATACAAGTTTCGATAAAAAAATTGGCTAAAAACTGAAATTTTAAATTCTTTAAATATCTAGACGTTTCTGACATTTCACTAACATTTTCTTTAAAAAATTGTAAATCTTCAAATTCTAATGTTTTCATAAATACCAAATTCATGTATAAAAATTGTATACCTTGACTGACAGTTCAACCTAAACAAGGTCTTCCCAAGTCAAAATTTCCAAACATTTCTTAGAAAAAAATTTTAGCCCAAAAAAAAGAAAAAAAATATTTATTTTATAAGTCATTAACGGTCCCTGCATTTTATATATATTATGGAAAAAAAGAGAGTACAAAAAAATACACCAAATATTCATTTTAAGAAATTAATTTTGCCCTTAACCAATAATCAACACTAAACTAACACTCTGATGAAAATTTACTAAAAACAAAGTAATATTTTACAACTTAACTTCGTTTTATATAGAATTTATTTGTATGTGTTAGTATGTACACATTCTAAGTATGTATTGTTAGACACGCACACTTATAAATTCTTTAACACTCATCGCTACTAAACCTACAAATATTTCGTTATCATCCACACTTAAGGATCCTATAAAAGCGGAAAGGGGGGGGGGGTTTATAGTTCCAAAAGATATTTACATTATGACAACTATTTTTTAAGACTTTTTTTCGTAGAGAAAAACCTGCATTCTCTATTGGCTGCAGAGGAGTAAAGTAGAACAGCAATAAGTAGCAGAGTGAAGTAAAGTAAAGAAAAAGTAAAGTAATAAATGTATAAAAACAAAACTTAAAAAAATAGAAATGAAGAACATGTGTTTCATTCCATTTCGATGAAAAAAAGACTTCAATAATAACGTATGTGAAAGGCTTAAAATGTGAGCTAAACCAGGACAGAGAAAATGAAGTAATGAAGGAAAAAAATATATTAATAAATTTATGAAAATGGAGAAAACGTAATTTGATAATGACGTTAACTTCGATTATTAAAGTGAAATCTAATAAATAAGAGGTGAAAGCTTTTCCCCTTGTAGAGAAAGGATAAAAAATGTGAATTAGGAATCGTACCATATTGAGAAAAAGGTCCCAAAAAATTGGTTTAAAGTACTTGCAAACGTGGGCGTATGGTCTGCCGATTTATTTACTTTATAACGAGATTTTTGCTTACAATTTTAACGGAAGTAATTTTTTATAACTCGGAAATTATTCATAATAATTGAACGAATATTTTCAATTATATGGGAAATTCTTATACCAGAAAAAATCTATAAGTGTTAATTCAGCCCCACATACTTTTAAGCCCATTAAGACCCACTTATTCAATACTTTTTTATTTTAGTGACATTACACTTCACATTTTTTTAATAAAAAATATGCAAAAAAAGTACAGCTGTCATTTTCAAGAAATCGTTGTGAAATTTAGTGCACATTTTTTAATAAAAAAATATGCAAAAAAAGTACAGCTGCCATTTTGAAAAAGTCGTGATAAAATTTAGTGCATATATGCAAAGTTCAGACGAGATCCACTGAAAAATCTTATAATAGATTTATTATTTCATTTAGTTATTATTTTTTCAGGTGCAATATTTTGCATAAATTGTAAATTTAGTGAAATAAAACTTTTTAGGGCTAAAAGAAATTAAATAATTTTACTTTTTTATATATATTTAAACCAATTTAGACTCATTTAATTAACAATTTTTCTATTTATCTGAATTTAAATGAAAATGTACAGCTGCCATTTTGAAGAAATTTTGCTGAAATTTATCATACATATTAAGTTTGGAATCAAGGCGAATTGTATTGGAAATGGCAACATTTATAATTTGGTTATTATTTCATCTAGCTATTGAGTTTTTAAAATTTTTCCTGAATCACCATATTTTACTCACATTTAAGGTTTAATAGAATTGAACATTTTATACCAGAAGAAAGCTGTTTACTTTCCTACATACTTTTAAATCCATTTTGATTGGAATTACTTTCAATATATGTTTTAAATAAAATTTGCAAAAAGGTACAGCTGCCATTTTGAAGATATTGTGATGAAATTTTCTATTCTAAGTTAGATGCAAAGTCGAAATCTATTGAAATTGCATCAATAGATTTCGCTATAAAAATGCATGAAAAATATCGAAATTTTACTAGAGAAACCTTAGTTTTAGTTGGATTTCAAGCTTTGCTTTATAGTTTTTATACGAGAATTTTCTATAAAAATTAATTTAAAAGTTGATTTTAAATAAAATTCAAATAAATTAAGAGCTTGAAATGGTCAAAAGACTTCAGCTCTGGAAGGAAGGGAAATTTTAAATATTTATTTTATGGTAAGAAAATAAAACGACATTCAAAATTCTTAAGAAAAAAATAAACACTTAATTTTACTTTTAATTTGATCCTTAATTTTTGCCAATTAGGGATCCCATGTCATGTTTTTTTTTAATTTAACGCAAAAATTAAAAACAAAAATGAGAGAGAGAGAAAATATTTTATTGGCAACAAAATTAAAATGGACGTTGCCAAAAATAAAATATATAATGAAAAATAGATAAATAAATAAATAAAATAACCTTGACAACAGATAATAAAATAACATTAAATAAACTGAAAATAATTTAAACTCTCACACCAAAATCACATAAGAGAGTCAAAAGTACAAGTGCGACTGTAAGTTTCGATTGCCAATAGATACAACACGAAATACCGAATGAAAATACTAAATTCACAATTCATGTTCGTTTTTCTCATTAATTTTATTTTCATTTTCTTCTTTTTTCATTGATTTTGTGCAGAAATGAAATATTTCACTAAAAATAGAAAATTTACGATCTCAACAGCAAATTTTTATGAAAATTTCCAATTTTTAATGTTTATTAGTGATTTTACGTTTTCTTCTTCTAAAATAAATAACAAAAAATGTGATTAACATTAATTCCAAAAAAGAAAATAATGGATTTCTGTTATTTGTCTTAATATTAAGAGAAAAATGAGGTAATTAGGATAATAAGCCTTTAGTTGGGGGGAAAAGCATGAAAGTAATTAAAATACTAAAACACATATACACACTCACAAAATATTACTCAACTTCAAAAGCTGATCCAACTGTAATGGACGATATTGAATTTAAGTCTTAAAAATTAAGATTTGTAGTTCATTGATTTGATTTGATTTTATATATCAATTGATTAGAAATTTTATACACTTTTCAAAAATATATATTATTTTTAATAATAAAGAAAATCGTTGAGTACTTTTTGGGTAAATATCCGACCTTGAATATCAACAGGAATTTCAACAAAAGTCTGATCTGCAATATGAGCTGGAATCGGAACAACACTAGAATACCAGTGTAGTTCTACTTCAGTTATAGTTCAGTTCTTGTTCAGTTCTAGTTCAGTTCAAGTTCAGTTTTTAGTTCAGTTCTAGTTCAGTTCAAGTTCAGTTTTCAGTTCATTCTAGTTCAGTTCTAATTCACTTCTAGTTCAGTTCTAGTTCAGTTCTAATTCAGTTTTAGTTCAGTTCAAGTTCAGTTCTAAGTTCAGTTTTAGTTCAGTTTTAGTTCAGTTCAAGTTCAGTTCTAATTCAGTTCTAGTTCAGTTCTAGTTCAGTTCTAGTTCAGTTCTTCTTAGTTCAGTTCTAGTTCAGTTCTAATTCATTTTTAGTTCAGTTCAGTCCAGTTCTAGTTCACTTCTTGTCCAGTTCTAGTTCAGTTCTAGTTCAGTTTTAGTTTAGTTCAAGTTTTCATGTTTAATTCAGTGTCAAGTTTCAGTTCTTAGTTCAGTTCTAATTCATTTCAGTTCAGTTCAAGTTCAGTTGCTATATTCAGATTCAGTTTCAGTTCAAGTTCAGTTCAACGTTCAGTTCAAGTTCAGTTCTAGTTCAGTTCAGTTCAGTCAAGTACAGTTCTAGTTCAGTTCAAGTTCAGTAAGTTCAGTATTAGTCAGTTCAAGTTCAGTCAGTTCAGTTCAGTTCAGTTCAGTGTCAGGTCAAGTTCTAGTCAGTGCAGTTCTAGTCCATGTTCTGTCCAGTTCTAGTCCAGTTCGTCCAGTTCTAGTTTCAGTTTCTTAGTTCGTTCTAGTTCGTTCCGTCCAGTTCAGTTCACTTCTTGTCAGTTCTAATTCGTTCTTAGTTTAGTTCAAGTTCAGTTCTAATTGAGTGTCTAATTTAGTTTCAGTTCAGTTCTAGTTCAGTTCAATTTGTTCAGTTCCAAGTTCAGTTCAAGTTCAGTTTAGTTCAGTTCAAGTTCAGTTCAAGTTCAGTTCAATTCATTCAGTTCAGTTCTAGTTCAGTTCTAGTTCAGTTCTAGTTCAGTTCTAATTCAGTTCAAGTTCAGTACTAGTTCAGTTCTAGTTCAGTTCTAGTTCAGTTCAAGTTCAGTTCTAGTTCAGTTCAAGTTCAGTTCTTAGTTCTAGTTCAGTTTTAGTTCAAGTTCAGTTCAAGTTCAGTTCAGTTCTAGTCCATTTCTAGTTCAGTTTATATTTCTTGAACTGTAGCAATATTTACGAAACAATTTGATTTATGCATTTTATTGATTTCTATAATTTATTATACAAATAATTTTTCATTTCTGAATTTCCCAAAATACCAATTAAAGTTCTTACATTTCGAGACGGTTGCATGTTTCGGTTACATAAATTCAATTTCATTAAAATTCCGTTTTTTGAGTTTATTTCATTACAAATTTAGTACAAAAACATTTAATATGAATATTTAATATTCAATTTCAGTATTAAACATCAAAGAGGATTTTCCATTGACTAATGGAAAAATAAGGGAAATTTCTAGTTTATCTGACTACTTACTACCTGCATTACTTGGGGGTGATAAAGTGGTCATAAATTTAAAAAAAATATTTTCAAATACTTACAAATTTATTCTCTTTTAAAAAGTTGATTTAAATTTAAAAAAAGAGTGCTCTGCTTACCTGTAATGAGAGAAATGATATAGAAAAAATCAATTATAAATATTATTTTTTACTTATGACTAAAATAATGGAGAGGGAAAATTAAAAAATAATATTATTTCAATATTTAATATCAATGAGACAAATTTATAATGAATATTTTTTATCAAACTTAAAAGTAGTCAATATTTAAGTTTATTTTATTTTATCGCAAAAAAGACTGAAATAAATGAAGAAAAAGACTTTAAAATATCAAAAAACATAAAAAGGACATTAAATAAATGTATGTTTTTAATGGTCAACTTAAAATAATATTTATTCAAGTTTCGTAATAAATATTTAACAATAATAAAACAAATTTATAACAGAGTTAAAATTTTAAGCAAAAATTTACACAAAGAGAAATTTTTGAAAACTATAAAGAAATAAAAAAAATCGCTCGAATTTCGAAAATTCTTCAGTTATCGGTCTATGCTTTTTATTATATCAGAATTTATTAAACAAACCAAACTCTTTTCAAAATCACTTTAAATAATGCAGAGTACTGGCATCACTTTTTAGTGACCTTTGACCTGAAAACCTTCCTCTTGTTTATAACTTCGTTATAATTTCAATTAAATGCTATTTACGTTATTTCTCAGACAGATAAATATTTATTTATTATTTGTATCAAATTAATCAAATAAATTCTAGTCAAATTAATTAATTTCTGTCAGTGTTGCCTTCAATGTAAATTATTTGCAAATTTATTTGCTGTCATAATGTATGGTTGACAATTTTACTGGTTACTTGTGAATGAGCATTTTGACCCAAATTTTAAAATAAAATTAAAAACACTATAAAAATCCATTATTTGCATTATTTACGCAATATTCAACTGGCTAAAAGTTTTTGTTAATGTATTTGTATTCTTATTTAAAACCTTAATTTACGGAAAAAGACATGAACTTAAAATTATTATGACAAATAGTTATTTTAACGGTTTTTATAGTTATTGGTATTATAAGTTAAACTAGTTTAGTTCTAGTTCATTTTAAGTCCAGTTCTAGTTCAGTTCTAATTCAGCTTTCAATTCAGATTATGACTCATAGTGTAGTTTAGATTCTAATTTAGATTCTGGTTAAGTTTCTAGTTCAAATTCTAATTCAGATTCTAGTCCAGGTTCTACTTCAGATTCTAATTTAAATCATAGTTTAGATTCTAGTTCAGATTCTAATCTAGATCCTAACTCCGAGTTTAATTCATATTCTAATTTAGATTGTAATTCAGATTCTGTTTTAGATTCGAGATTAGATTCAAATTTAGACTCTAGTGCAGAATTCAATTCAAATTCTTGTTCAGATTCTAGTTCAGATTCTTGATTTATATTCTGATTCCGATTGGAATCCAGACTCTGGTTCAGATTCTGATTCATATTCTTGTTCAGATTCTAATTTAGACTCTAGTTCAGAATTCAATACAGATTCTAGTTCAGAATTTAATTCAGATTCTAATTCCGATTGGAATCCAGACTCTGGTGCAGATTCTAATCCAGATTCTGATTCATATTCTTGTTCAGAATCTAGTTTAGATCCTAATTCAGATTCTAAGTCATTTTCTAGTTCAGATTTTAATCCTGATTCCATTTCCAACTCTCATTCAGATTTTAGTTCAGATTCTAATTTAAATCCAAGTTCAGATACTAATTCATATTCAACTTTAAATTCTAATCCAGGTTATGGTTCAGAGTCAGATTCTAGTTCAGATTTGAGATAAGATTATCGGTCAGATTCAATTCATTTCTGCTTCAGACTCCGCTTCAAATTCTAGTTCAAAATCTGATTCAGTTAATTGTTCAGATTCTACGAATAAGAATTATAATTCAGATTGTAAATCAGATTCTTGTTCAGATTTCTGTTCAGACTCTAGTTCAAACTGTAATTCTAATTCTAGTTCGGTATCTCTTTCAGATTCTAGTTCAGATTGTAAATCAGATTCCAGTTTTAAATTCAAGTTCAGATTACTGTTTTGATTATAGCTCAGCTGTTAGTCAGATTCTGATCAGATTCTAGTTCAAATTCGGATTGTAACCCAGACTCAAGTCTAATTCAGATGTAATTCAAATTCTATTTCAGCTTTAGTTTAGTTTTTTTTTATTCCAAATTATGTTCAATTCTTGTTGTATTTATGTAAAAAAATTATTTAAAAAATTTCGGTTAATTTTTTTGTACCAAAAACCTTCTTTTCTAGTTTTTTTGCCACAAAATAAATAAAATTATGGTTTCTTTAGATAATATTTCCTCCCTTCATAATTTTTTTTGCTCATTTTCCGTATTTATTTTCCGCTGAATTTTAAGCTGACAAGAAGGTCAAACATTGTTTGCTCTGACCATTTTCCTTTATTTGTGCGGAAAACATAAAAATTATTAACATTTATGAATTTATGACAAAAATATCAAATTTCATTTAAAATTAAAAAAAGAAAAAACCGAATGAGAATTTGTTAATTTAGCATTTCTGGGTCAAAAATAAATAAAATACAATTTAACCTTTTTTTCTAGTTACGCATTTAGTCCGTCTATGAAATTTTCGACTCAAATTTCACTTCATTTATTATTTTGTTTCTTTTTTCAAAAATATTAAAATATTTTATTTGCTAAAATCATATTTTGTGTTGATGTGATGGTGAATGAGGATAAATTAACATTGTCATTCCGTGTGTATCGTTAAGAAGGAATCATCTTAGACCCCAAATATTGATTATCGAAGATCTAACGATCTTTAACAGTCAGAGTTCTCAAATTTGGATCCAACAACTTTCTCAAGGAACTGATATACTAGAGAAAACGTAGGACGAATAAGACCAGAGAGAGGGTTATCGCCCATACAAAGCAACATTTTTTTGGTTTGCCGGGTCTGCTAATTCATTAATAAAAATTAAATTTCTTCAGAGAAACGAGTTTTAATTTGTAAAAGTTTTTGGATTTCCACGAAATTATTCTCTTTTTTCTAAAATTATAACAGTTTTTAAATAAAGTGAAAACTCAATCACCTTTTAGTTTATTCGATCTATTTTTACTTCATTTTATTTTATGATGGATTTTTTATTCGTTATTTTTGGATGAGAAGTTATTAAGTTAATTTCCTCAACTTTGGTTTAAAACTTTGCTAAACTTCTCTTGTCTTATCTATAATTTACAACCATAACAACAAAAAAATTAATAACATTAACAGTTTCTAGTTAATGATGCTAAAAATAAAGTATATTTGAAATACAGTGGTCAATTTTCGCTTTAACATTTATTCTTTTATTCAGTTGTAGTTGAGATTCACCTTCAGATTCTAGTTGGGATCAATTTCAGATTTTAGTTTAGTTCCCAGTTCCAAAATTCTAATTTGTTTCGGTGTCAGTTCAAGTTCAGATTTTTGCTCAGATCAAAATTCTGGTTCATAAATTAATTGAGATTTTAGAGGTTTTGGTTCAGATTCTGGTTCGAATTCTAGACTAGAATTTGTTCAGGTATCAGAGAAAATTCTGCTTCAGATTATAATTCAGATTTTGTTTCAGTTCTAATTCAAATTCTAGTTCAAGTTCTAGTTTAGTTTGATGTCACTTGTAATTGAGATTTATTTTCAATTCAGATTCTATTTCAATTCATAGTTTTGGTTCTCATATATTTTAAGGTCAGTTCAAGTTCAAATTATATAAGACGTTTTAATTCAGATTTAGTTTATTTTATGGTCAGTTCTAATTCAGATTTAATCTCAAATTCCAAATCCCAGATCAGATTAAAATTCACTTTTAGTTCAAATTTCAATTCAGATTCAAGTTTAGCTTCAGATTCCTATTCGAATTGTAGATAATTTTTAAGTCAGTTTTTATTTTAGATTTCAGTTTTGTTTGATGCCGATTCGATTTAAGATTCATTTCAGATTCTAGTTCAGTTCGTGACCAGATTCTGGTTCAGATTCTGATTCAAATTCTAGTTAATTTCTTGGTCATATCTTATTTTAATTCTATTTTTATTCTTTTATGGATCCATTCTCGTCCTAGAATTGTTCACTTTCTATTCTAATTATGTTCTGTTATAGTTCAGTTCAAGTTCTGTTATCGCTCTGTTCCTATTATGTTCTAATTCAATATTAATTCTATTCTTGTTATGTTCCATTTCTGTTGACATTCTGTTCCAGTTCCAATTCTGTTCTACATCTGTTTCTGTTCTATTCTGCATCTGTTCCAATTCTATTCTAATTCAAATCTAAGTCTGGAAAAATTAGGTTCTAACTCTGTTCTATATCTATAAATATCTGTCTATAAATATCTGTTCTAGCACTGTTCCAATTCGATTCTGTTTCTTTTCAGATTCTGTTCTAGTTCTGTAACAGCTCTGTTCTGTTCTACTTCTGCTCCACCTCTGTTACAATTATATTCTGTCTCTGTTCAAATTCTGTTCCCATTCTGTTCTAGTTCTATACAAGTTCTGTTCTAGCTCTGTCTAATTCTCTTTCACCTCCGTTCTAATTCTGTTCTAGTTGTTTTCAAATCCTGAACTTGCTCTGTTTCAATTCTGTTCTATTTATGTTATAATTCTCTTCTAATTCTGTTCTCATACCTTTCACATACTAAAAATCAATACAGAAGAAGAAAAAATTGTTAAGAAAAGTTTAATGAAGAACAACTAGGAAGGTCTCCATCTTCTCCTCTTTGGAAAAGTATCATCAAAAGTATGAGTCTTTTTTTGGTTGGCTGTTTAGCCATCATTAACTTTGAATTTTTGTCGTTACTCCTCTCTTCACATTTCTTGTTACTTTATGAATCCTGTAGTTAACAGAGAACATATTTTTTTTGTTTTAGTTGTAAATAATTTAAAAAAAGTTTTATATGCGAACATGAAACATACAACAACAATAAAAACAATAAATGAGCCAAAAACTAAAGTTGCAAAATTATAGAAAGAGTGAGAGAGAGAGAGAGAGAGAAAGAGAAAGAGGGAAATAAAGATAGAAACATTTTAAAACGCTAAATTAGCGCTTAAATATAAACTTTTATCTGTGATGAAAGTAAATTCGAGAGAAAAAAACTTTTTTTGTGAGTTTTTTCTTTTTGTTTATTTTTGCAGGAAATTTTATGAAGAGAAGAGAGAGAAGAGATGAATGGTAGAGAGAGTTAATATATTAATTAAGTAGAAGATAATGTGTGTACTTTAAAAGAGAAAAAAACTTAAAATAGGAAAAACTAAAAAAAGGAGTGAGGTCGAAAAATTCTTAACACACATTACATTTGATTCTTTCTTTGATCAAGTTACCTTTGGGAAACCTGTCAATTATTATGTTAAATGTCAAAACAAATGATTTTATTCTTAATCGACATAAAATAAGTGACCAGAAAATAGTGCGTACTAAAGGTATTAAATATTTTCAACAGAACCCAACTTGTTCCTACTAAAAGTTAGAAAAGCATTCAAAGGTCTGACGTCAAACTATTTCCGATGTACAGTAACGGGAAAACTTGTTGTAGATATAAAACCTGGTTTAGATAGAGGAAATAGTTCACATCATGTTTCTTAAGCCAAATAAAAAAGAAAGCATTTTCAAAAGAGCTCCCAATTAGAGTTCCTTTTTTCCCGGAGTATTTTTGTTCCCGGGAACTTTAGGACAAATTTTAAAGGTAGTAGCCCTAATTTGCAGCTGCTATTTCGGAACGGGTTTCTTATATGGGAGCAAATGTTTTTTACTTAAGCAGAATTCCATTGGATTTATCATCTTAAATCTTTTTCCGAAAAATGGAGAATTATATATCCGCTTTTGCCTATTATGGACCCATATTCATGAATTTAACATATTTAAGACAATTTGAAAAAAAAAATTTATGACTTCGGATGGAATTATTCCATTTTAAAGATTTTTAAGCTTAACTAATCAATAACATATTCCGGCTAAGGTCCTTGCATTGGAGCTTGTTCAAACGGCCCCAAACTTGTTTTTAATGTCTTGTATTAACCTGACTTAAATAAGTTTTGATACGATAAAGTAATACGGTTGAATTCTATCTCAGATATCAGTCTATAATTTGCTATTGACAGATTTAATATAAGAAACTGCTTAGAACAAAATATCTGGTCAAATTTTATTGCATTTTTATATAATTCATTCCAGAGCTACAGACCTTCTTCATTTAAATTACTGCCCAATAATTCCCCGATAGAAATTTCCCGGGGTTTTAGAAAAATAAATGTCCCGGGAAAATCCCGGGAACGTTTTCCCGTGGTGAAACTTTATTCCCAATACATCCAATAGGAAAGCAGCCCGGTTAGCTTAGTGCTCGGGGTATTTGATACGAAAAGCTAAAGCTAATGCAGGTTTGAAAACATAAAAGGATTAGAGGCCAAAAAAAGAACAAGAGAATTGAATAATGGATGAAGAATCAAATGTTCGAAACTTCCTGGTCAAAAGTTGTATGTTGCTGATGCTCGAGGGAATGTTGAAGATAAGTTTAGAATCCAAAAGCAGTTAACATTTTTCAATAAGTTCCTGATATGGCAAGCAATATGCAGTTGCGACAAAAGAGGCGAATCATTTTGCGCAACGGGCTCTTAAATATCGATATTTTCATCAAAAAATGTTTACAAAGAAAAAGCTGCTTTCATCCATAAGACTTCAGAGTGTGTTAATTTATTTTAGATGTGACTGGACAACATGTCACTGTGGTCAACCTTAAGTGATATAACATGGTATTTGCACCGATAGAGGCAAATCCACCAAAAAGACTGAAGAGCACAAACCAGGTGTCCAAAAGAGTGATAGATTTGATTGAGCAAAGTGATAGAAAGCACTTCAGAAACGTCAATGGAAGGGTTTTCGAAAATGGGTTCAACATTTCATTATTGAAACTATAAAATTATTTTCATCTTGTAAATTTTAATAACAAATTTAAGGAAATTAAAAATTAAAAATATAAATGTGTTAAGAATTTTTCGATCTCACTCTCTATAATTTTCCTTTATTTTAGTTTAAGTATTAATTAAGAGAGTATTTAAGTCATATATATTTTTTTATTTGATTAATTAAAATTCAGTTCTCCTGAACAATTTAAAAGAAAAGAAATATTTATTTCAGTTCGAAATAAGGGAGGAGTGTAATTTTAGTCGAAAGGATTAAAATTGTATTTATTTATTTATTTAAATAAAATTCTCTTCCAACCACAATATTTAACTTAAGCTTGTATGTGTGAATGTAAATGTGTTTTATGTTGGTGTACATGTAGAGGTTTGTGTGTATTTTTGATTTTATAGCGAAATGTGGTTTACCTTTTACAACCATAAACCGCAAAGGACGACATATGTTATTGTGTCCTGTGAGGTTTTTACTGGAAACGGTTTTGGTTATATGGATTTTCTCCCCATTTTTTTTTTTTTTGCATTTGTTCATATGATTTTTTTTATTGCTGTTGTAGTGGTGGTGTTGTTGTTGTTATTGTTGTTGTTCTATATGCTTAACTTCAAAAACACAATATTACTCCCCAGAGCCAAACAGGATACGGTTATTTATGTATGTATGTATGCATTTATGTTTGTGTGTGCGTGTGTGTAAGTTTTGAGGACACAATAAAAGAGTCTCTTACTTGACATACAAACAAACTAAAAGGGGAACTACAGAACTATAAAAAAAACGCTGCTGTTGGAAAAAAAGCATTAAAAAAGGATAAGAAAGACTCGTGTGGTTTAAAATTTCTTGTGGTATTTTTTTTTTCAGTTTTTCCCTTTTTTTCATTTCACATTGATATGAATTTGCATTTGCAGGAAAAAATAGAAAAAAACTTTAATAATTTTCAAAAAGACTTGAGGGTTTTTAGGTGCCACTGACTAAGTTTTAGTTTTGTGGTCAATTAACATTTTGCAAAACAGGAATTCAATTATTAAAAGAAAAAACAGAGGAGTGAATAAAGTAAAAAAGGAAAAAAAAGAAAAAAACTCAATACCGGAAACAGTATTTAATAAATTTAAACACTATTTGATTACCATATTTCCTGTCTTTAATTTTAGGCTTTAAATTCGTCCCTCTTTTTTAAGCAAACAGTTTCATTTGTTTCCTCTTTTCTCTCTTTCTCTTACTTGATTTCTGACTCTTCTTTGCCCAGTTTAAATCCTTTAAGGAATATAAAATTCCTGTTTTTTTTCAAAATTTCCTCTTTTGCTTCTTTTCTTTTTTTCTTCAGTTTTCAGTTTTAAAACTTTAAAAACTCTAAAACTTTAGACGTACAAAACCTTAAAATAATTCAAACAAAAGAAAAACTCCCTAAAGTTTGTCGTTATTTTGTTTTTATTATCCTTGTGCTTTTAAAAAAGTTTTAGATTTTTTTCTGTTTAAAGTATTTTTTTAAGGAAATTTTCTGTGAACAGAAAAAATAACGTTATTTTCTTTCTTTAATGGCGGATGCTCAATAAAAAAGAAAGTTTGAAACATTATTTCACATCCCTTCAACAGCAGCAGCAGCTTCACATTTTCTTTTAACAAAAGAAAAGCTAAAAACTGAAATTCTTAGCAAAAAAATTCATGTTTTATTTTGTTAATATTTTGAAAAGACCTTGAAAGTCATTTTCCATTTTATGATTTGTGGGCAACTTTTTTGTCATTACAAAGTTTTATTTTTTTTTAATTTATTTCATTTTTAAAAGTGGTTAAGTCTAATTGTATGTCAATACCAAAAAAGCAAAAAAATACCAGAAACGTTAAAAATCGCTACAATTTCCCCAAAACTTAAAACTTTTTTCGCCATGAATTTTTATGTTTTTTCATGAAAATTGAAATTTTCATTAAACTTAACAAGAACTAAACTAGAAACAGAAGTAAGAATATGAACTAGAGTAAGAAGTGAGATCGAAAAATTCTTAACATACATATATGTTAATAAAAATAAAACCCCTAAACCTCTAGTTTCATTGTTTTAGTTATTTGATTGTATTTAATACCTTTTTTACAGTTCTACAACAAGAAAAAAAAAACTTTTCCATTAGCGTCTTTATAGTGTTTTCCGCCACTGTGCTCAAATAGGTAGTTCATCTCCGTTTAAAATGTACCATACTCTTTTTGTGCTCTTGAATTTTCTATCATCAAGAGCCTAATATGTCTCCCTTCGATTTAGCTCCAGGCAGTTTGGAGGATTTGCCTCTCCTGGTACAAATACCACATTATTGTTCTTGAAGGTTTGTTTACCATAGTGACAGGACAAAAATAAATGGACACGGATGAAATTTCGTTTGTTTTAGAGCACGTTGCTACAAATTATTGGCTTCCTTTGCCGCAAGTGAAAATTGCTTGTCATACCATGAACCTTTTAGGAAATTTTGATTGTTTTTGGGTCCTAAACTCTATTTCAATATTCCCTTGAGTATCAGCAATTTAAAATGTGTACTAGGAAGTTGCGAAAAAAACTGCCAGAACATATCTTTCGTCATCTTCTATTTTTGTGATCTGCATTTGCCTATTTTTTGGCGTTCTGACAGGAAGATGTGTTAGAACCTCAATGAAAATAATTTTAATTTTTTGGGTTTAGAAAAATCATGTGGATCATTACTTCTACCTGAATCGGTCTTTGTACTGAACTAGAACTGCACTTGAACTGAACTAGAATTGAATTATAATTGAACTCAAGTAGAATTGAATTATAATTGAACTCAAGTAGAACTGAATTACAATCTGAACTAAAATTGAAAAAAAATCGTAAAATCCTTCAACTTACTTTATATTCCGGCAATTAAAAATGAATAGAAATTTCTTACCTAAAAAAAGAAATAAAATAGAAAATAATTAATATTTTAATATTTCAATTTTAAATAACTTTAACTTAAAAAATACTTAATTTAAGGTAAAAAAATTTAATCTTCCATTAAATACATTGAATCCTTTAAAAAATGCATGTCAAAATCAATCGCTTAAATTACTTTTCCAAATCTACAACATGAAAAAAAACAGGGTTTAATTTTCATTATCCTTGTTTGTCATTAAAACCAAGAAAAAACCTTGATAAATACACCAACACATACAGAAGCAAATCAATGATTTTAAAATACACTCAAACATACAACAAATTCAAGGACATTTAACTACTGCATCCTTTTTCAATTCAGGAGTAAAAAAGAATGAAAACGAAAAAAAATTAACAAAAAAAAAAAAAGCTAAAGGTGAAACATAATAAAAGTAAAACTACGAGAAGGTTAAAACAGACACAGATACACATAGATACACACACATACATACATACATTGTATGCACTAACACTTAAACGAAACTCGTAAAAATGTTCTCTACACAGAAAAAAAAATTATTAATTTATAAAGGAAAACCTCAACAAATATCTGGTTTATGGATTTTAAAAATAAAATTGAAACCTTCCAAAAATAGAAAAAAAAGATACAAAAATATAAAAAGAGGTGACCTTGAATGTTAATTAAATATTTGCAAAAATAAATGTATCTACATTTATATGCATAATTTCATGAAATAAAGATAAAATAAAGGAGAAAAAAACTATTTTTAAACATTAAAAAGAGTTGTGGCTTATTTCCCTTCCTTTACCGGGGTTCTGCCTTTTAATTTTGTATTTAAAATAAAAAAGTTTTTTCTTTTTTATTATTTTTAACTTTATAATTTTCCATAACCCTGACACAATTTGAGCAAAACTACCAAAAACTTTAATAAATTTTACACTTTAAATTTTACCAGAAAAAAAGCAACAAAAGTTATTTTTAACACAGGACCAGATAAAATTATAAAAACCTCAATAAAGAGAGAGAGAGAGACAGGGAGAGACAGAGAGATAGAAAAACCCAAAACTAAATATTCAAAATAAATTTTAAACATTTAATCAGACAAACAACATTTTACATCAATAAAACAAATCAACAATTCAACAACATTATTTTTATTATTCACATAATAAAATAACATGAAAAAAATATCAGAATCAAATGGAATAAAAATAAAATTTATTCAAATTTACAACAACAACAAAAGACAACATTTGCAAAAACATCTAAATACTCAAAACTTTAATTCGAAACAAATGAAAAAAAATGATACAAAAATAAATTTATATAGAAATATATACTAAATACAGTGGGTTATAAAAGTCAAGAGATAAAGCTGTAATGGAACTGAAGTAGAATAGAAATGGAACAAAACTAAAGCGGAATTAGAACAGAACAACAGCAGAAGTGGAACTGAAATAAAATAGAACTGAAATATAAGAGAACTAGTTCAGAACTTGTTCGCAATTAACAGAGCCAAAACAGAACTAGAAGAGAATTAGAACGAGAACACAACTAAAATAGAACCGGAGCAATATTTGAACATAATTAGAATCAGTGGAGAATTAAAAACGGAATAAAATCACAACAAGAATTAAAAGTAGAATCGTAAATAGAATCAGAGCTATAATCTGGACTGTAATGTCGGAGCTAAGATCTGGACCTAAAATTAGGTTATATCTGAACTAGAATGTAAAGTTGTGAAAACAACTCTGAACTCTGAAAAAGAATCCAAAATAGAATCCAAACTAAAACTAGGAATTGAAATAGATTCGAACTATAAAATGGACTAAAATCTAAACTAAACTAAGAACTACAGCATAAATTACAATTTAACCACAATATCTGCACTTATAGAAAGTGGAATTGAAACTGAACTGGTATCTGCACAAGGACGTATATTAAAATCTGAACCAGAATAGATACCATAATTTTAACCAGAATCTGAATCAAAATCCTAACTAAAATCTAAACTAATATTTTTACTAGAAATTGAACTAGAATCTGTGAAAAACTCGAAACTGAACTAGAAACTGAAATAGAATCAGAAATCGAATGTGAACTAGAATCTAAGCCGGAATATGTATAAGAATCTGAACCAAAATCTGAACTGTAGTCTGAACTACAAGCTGGACTGGTATTTAAACTAGAAATTGAACAAGAATCTGAACCAAAATCTGAACTGAAATCTCTGAAATAGAATTAGATCTTGAATTCGAAATAGAGTCTAAACAACAATCAAAATTAGAACCAGAACTAGTTTCAGAACTAGAAAGAAGTGGATGCTGAATTAGAATCTGAACTGTTATCTAAAGAAGATTCTGAACTAGAATTTCAATCAGAATCTGAACTAGAAAATGTACAAAAAACTGATGTAGAATCAGATTTAGAATCTGAAGTAGATTCTGTACAACAAACTGAAAAAGAATCAGATCAGATCAGATCAGATCTAGTAATTTAATTAGAATCTGAACTTGAATCTGAAACAGATTGTGAACTAAAATCTGAAAAGTAATCTGTAGATTCTGATCTAAAATTGAATCTAAACTAGAATAAGAGCAAAAATCTGAACAGTTACTGAATATATATATATATTTTTTTTTTTTGAAAATCGTTTTGTTCTAATACTTTTTGCTGTAACTGTATATGTATGTAACTGTAAATAAAATACAATATTGTACAATTTTATTTAAAAATACAACAAAAAAGAAAAAATTCCAATCTAAAATTTGGAACATTTGTAGCCAAACAAATATTAAGAAAAAAAAGGAGACCATGACGCAGTTACTCGAACTCTAAAAACCATTTAAACACACAAAAATACCATCAAAAGCTTTTTTTGTACGTTTTGGGGGATTAAAGTTTCTCTTTTTTTGTACTGTAATGCATTTACATACGTTCTCAAAAGCGATTTTTTTTAAGTAATAATAACGAGGGTCACTAGATATATGAATGATGAGAAAAAGAAATTTTATGGAAATTGAGAAAAAAAGCTGCCCTTTGAATTGCTGGTCATGAGATGAGAACTGATATTGACTGTCAATTTAGTCGTCATTTTGTATCCAAAAGTGTACTTTCGCTATATAAATAGTTACCCTGTTATTATGGTACAATATATAGCAAAAACATAGTGCAGATATATTCACCAGTTCCTTTTTTGTGTGGAACATGAAAACGCCATTGGGATTTGGATTTGTATTTTGGGGGTAAACGTGTTTTTTTCTCTCTCTTGTTGTTGTTTCTACTAAAAATAGAGTTTTACAAACTTTTTTTAATGTTGTTGTGGGTATTAAATATTTGTTGTTATCAAAATTGTAATTGTTGTTGTTATTATTGTTCTACTAAATATTTTAGAATTTTTCAAAAATAAATTTGAATATTTTTTTGAAGTAAATTTTACTTTTGGTGCATACGTGCTTAACACACACACAAACATATGTATGTATGTGTGTATTTGTATGTGTATGTCTGTGTATCAATATATGTTTCTAGGTAACACAAATTTTTGGCCAAAAGTGAAAAAAAGAAAATGAATATAACAGATATTTGCAATTTACTGCAACTTTTTTTTAACAACCACAACAAATTTACACATAAATACACACACACACTTACACTTACACTCCCTAAAAATTTACATAAAATTTTGTGATTTTTTTTGGGGGGGAAAATAAAAACTTTTCAATAAATATTTTTTTAATTTTATTTTTAAAACTTGAAGTGGATAAAATGCAAAATTCTTTCTAATAAAAATCAATATTTTTATTTCATTTTTTATTTTCCATTTGATTTTCAAAACATTTTTTTCTCTCTTTCTCGCTCTCTCTAGAAATGTAAACAAACATACATGCAGCTACAGTTATGTGTTAGTAGTTGTGTGGGTTGGAAACTGGGATAAAGATGAACCTAATTGATATTCCAAAATGCCTTTAATGATATTATTTTAAGAGGCTCATGGTTTTCATACTAATGGAAATTCTGGCTCAATACTGAAAACTACTCATTACCCTCTACCTTCCAAAGTAAGCTTGAAAGGAATGTCTCTTTACAGTTGTTATAAATATTCTAAGATGCTTTTATGGATTTATTTTAAGTGACACATGATCGAAATAGTAGTGCAAACTCTGGCCTATCGTTGAGATCTAGTCCTTATTAACTTCCTTCCAAAGTAAACCTAAAAGAAATGCCTTTACAAAGTTCATTATAGATACAGCGAAATGCCTTTTAATATATTATTTTAAAAGACACGTGTGTTTCAACTTTGTGCCTGTCCTATTACTGAGAGCTGGACCTTATCCTTAATTGTTAATCCTTACTCTGTCCCTTCCAAAGTAAGCGTAAAAGAAATAGCTTTCAGAGATCTTTAGTATTTCAAAATTCTTTGTAGAAATTTCAAAACGCCTTTAATTAATTATTAAGAGACAGAATGGAAACTTTGTTTTATCCTTAAAAGCTCTACTTACTGCCTCCATTCCAAAGTAAGCGTAAATGGAATGTCTTATGTTAAAATAAAGAACTCTGTTTTCAGTAGACACGAGAAATTAAACTTGATTATTTTCAATCCTTTAAATACTTAAATATTTATTAAAAAAAATATGCTGGCGCATATTCCTATAAACGCACTTAACATTTTCTTAAAAGTTAGGAAAAATTAAACAAGAAAATATTTAGTGGACAACTTTATTTAGAGTTTTCAAAGCTATTTTTCTATAAACGCACTTAAGTTTATTTATAGTTTTTTTTCTATAAACGCACTTAAGTTTATCAGTCTCTATAGCATTATAATTATTGGGTGGATGATCTTTTGTTGTGAATTACATCTCAAATATGGACTGGCATCGATTCCCCCAATTTTTGGAATATTGAATTTTCATCCATTTTTTCCCTCCCCTTTTTTTCCTCCGCCCATTTTAAAGAAAGAAACATAAAACTTAAGATTGGACCATTTTTGATTGGGTTTTAAACCTTATTTTTAAAAGGCCCTAACTGTTAACCTTTCTCCTAATTCCTCTTTGGTTTCTAACTATTTGCATGAGTGAATACAAGTGAGTATGTGTGTGAAAAGCGTCAGTCTAGCACATGTACTCGTAATGTAACTACAAATGCAAATATTTATTTCTGATTTGTTATTTTTTTCAAATACGAATGCAAACAATTTATTTTAATGGATCTTTTAGGAAAAATCGGTAACAACTCAGCACAAAATCGAAAAAATCAAATAAATATGGAAACAAATGTAAATGTTAAAGGTAATAAATCATTTAAAAAAGGCTAAAGCGCCTAAAAATAGATAGAGTTTTTTATTTTTTAAATAAATTAATTAATTTAGTTAGTTTGATAATTGGGCCATTGGGGCTTTTTTTTGGAAAAATTGTTTAGGTCATTTATGGGTCGTTATATAAACAATAAATATTTTTTATATAATAAATAAAATATTGCATACTTTTAGGCAAATACAATTAGTAAAGCAATTCTTGAAGGGATTATTATTCAATTAAAATATAATAAAATATTTTCTAAATTTACAAAAAGTTAAAAATTTAATTAAACTGTTCTTTATTTATTTTCTTCTATTTGATTAAAATTTTATTACTCCAAAACTCTGTAAATCCTATAGATCTTCAAATAGGGGTGGTGACCACATAAAATAGTTGTTAACTAATTTAGTTTTTAAATTTTGTACATTTGAAACCAAAAAAACTAAAATAACAAGCAACAAAATTTTATTGCAAACAACAAACAGGACGTTTCAGTATTTTCCGAAAAAAAAAAAACACTTTTTATATTTCTTTGGAATAATGTAAAGTTTAACAACTAGAGACCACAACTAACATACAAAGTAAACTGTGATTAACTAAATTGGAAATATATATTAGGGGAGTTAAAATAGATTTTAGTAAAAATTTGAAAATTGAATTTTAAGTGAAAATTGAATTTTAAGTGAAATTCAATATTTAGTGAAAAATTCAATATTTAGTGAAAAGTTGAATTTTAGTGAAAAATTCAATATTTAGTGAAAAATTCAATTTTTAGTGAAAAATTCAATATTTAGTGAAAAATTGAATTTTTATTGAAAATTCAATATTTAGTGAAAAATTGAATTTTTAGTGAAAAATTCAATATTTAGTGAAAAATTGAATTTTTAGTGAAAAATTCAATATTTAGTGAAAAATTCAATATTTAGTGAATAATTCAATGTTTAGTGAAAAATTCAATATTTAGTGAAAAATTGAATTGAAAAAATTCAATATTTAGTGAAAAATTCAATGTTTAGTGAAAAATTCAATATTTAGTAAAAAATTCAATATTTAGTGAAAAATTCAATATTTAGTGAAAAATTGAATTTTTAGTGAAAAATTCAATATTTAGTGAAAAATTTAATTTTTTAGTGAAAAATTCAATATTTAGTGAAAATTGAATTTTAGTGAAAAATTCAATATTTAGTGAAAAATTGAATTTTAGTGAAAATTCAATATTTAGTGAAAAATTGAATTTTAGTGAAAAATTCAATATTTAGTGAAAATTGAATTTTTAGTGAAAAATTCAATATTTAGTGAAAATTGAATTTTTAGTGAAAAATTCAATATTTAGTGAAAAATTGAATTTTTAGTGAAAAATTCAATATTTAGTGAAAAATTGATTTTTAGTGAAAAATTCAATATTTAGTGAAAAATTGAATTTTTAGTGAAAAATTGAATTTTAGTGAAAATTGAATTTTTAGTGAAAAATTGAATTTTTAGTGAAAATTGAATTTTTAGTGAAAAATTGAATTTTTAGTGAAAAATTGAATTTTTAGTGAAAAATTGAATTTTTAGTGAAAAATTGAATTTTTAGTGAAAATTGAATTTTAGTGAAAAATTGAATTTTTAGTGAAAAATTGAATTTTTAGTGAAAATTGAATTTTTAGTGAAAAATTGAATTTTTAGTGAAAAATTGAATTTTTAGTGAAAATAATTTTGAAATTGATTTTAGTGAAAATTGAATTTTTAGTGAAAAATTGAATTTTAGTGAAAAATTGAATTTTTAGTGAAAATTGAATTTTTAGTGAAAAATTGAATTTTTAGTGAAAAATTGAATTTTAGTGAAAAATTGAATTTTTAGTGGAAAAATTGAATTTTTAGTGAAAAATTGAATTTTAGTGAAAAAATTGAATATTTTTAGTGAAAAATTGAATTTTTAGTGAAAATTGAATTTTTAGTGAAAATTCAATATTTGTGAAAAATTCAATATTTAGTGAAAATTGAAATTTTTAGTGAAAATTCAAAATTTAGTGAAAAATTTAATATTAGTGAAAAATTGAATTTTTAGTGAAAATTGAATTTTTAGTGAAAATTCAATATTAGTGAAAAATTTGAATTTTTAGTGAAAAATTGAATTTTTAGTGAAAAATTGAATTTTTAGTGAAAAATTGAATTTCCTTAGTGGAAATTGAATTTTAGTGAAAAAATTGAATTTTAAGTGAAAAATTGAATTTTTAGTGAAAAATTCAAAATTTAGTGAAAAATTGAATTTTTTTAAAGTTGAAAAAATTGAATTTTTTAGTGAAAATGAAAAAAAAAAAAA
>PYHX02000495.1:4078778-4104565 GCA_004302925.2 Cochliomyia hominivorax | reverse complement strand
TAAAATTCAATATTTAGTGAAAAAATTGACAATTTTTAGTTAGAAAATTCAATATTTAAAGTGAAAAATTGAATTTTAGTGAAAAATTTCAATATTTAGTGAAAATTGCATTTAGTGAAAAATTCATATTATAGTGGAAAATTGAATTTTTAGTACAAATTCCCAATATTTAGTGAAAAATTGAATTCTTTAGTGAAAAATTAATTTTTAGTGAAAAATTGAATTTTTAGTGAAAAATTGAATTTTAGTGAAAAATTGAATTTTTAGTGAAAATTGAATTTTTAGTGAAAAATTGAATTTTTAGTGAAAAATTGAATTTTTAGTGAAAAATTGAATTTTTAGTGAAAAATTGAATTTTAGTGAAAAATTGAATTTTAGTGAAAAATTGAATTTTTAGTGAAAAATTGAATTTTTAGTGAAAAATTGAATTTTTAGTGAAAATTGAATTTAGTGAAAATTGAATTTTAGTGAAAAAATTGAATTTTTAGTGAAAAATTGAATTTTAGTGAAAATTGAATTTTAGTGAAAAATTGAATTTTTAGTGAAAATTGATTTTAGTGAAAAATTGAATTTTAGTGAAAAATTGAAATTTTTAGTGAAAATTGAATTTTTAGTGAAAAATTGAATTTTAGTGAAAATTGAATTTTTAGTGAAAATTGAATTTTTAGTGAAAAATTCAATATTTGGTGAAAAATTCAATATTTAGTGAAAAATTGAATTTTTAGTGAAAAATTCAAAATTTAGTGAAAAATTTAATATTTAGTGAAAAATTGAATTTTTAGTGAAAAATTGAATTTTTAGTGAAAAATTCAATATTTAGTGAAAAATTGAATTTTTAGTGAAAAATTGAATTTTTAGTGAAAAATTGAATTTTTAGTGAAAAATTGAATTTTTAGTGAAAAATTGAATTTTTAGTGAAAAATTGAATTTTTAGTGAAAAATTGAATTTTTAGTGAAAAATTCAAAATTTAGTGAAAAATTGAATTTTTAGTGAAAAATTGAATTTTTAGTGAAAAATTGAATTTTTAGTGAAAAATTGAATTTTTAGTAAAAATTATAAATTTTTAATGAAAATTTTAAATTTTTAGTAAAAATTTTAAATTTTTAATGAAAATTTTCAATTTTTAGTGAAAATTTTAAATTTTTAGTGAAAATTTTAAATTTTTAGTGAAAATTTTAAATTTTTAGTGAAAATTTGAAATTTTAAATTTTTAGTGAAAATTTTCATAATAAATTGTAACATCCCTAATATTTTTGCTCAAATTCAAATAAAATTTCCTACGACCACAAAACATCTCGAGTTCAAGTTTATTTTGTAAAAAAAAACTTGGAAAATGTTTTTTAGTAGAATTATTGAATGGAACAGTCTGATCTGTGTTTAGGTCTTAGTTTTATGCCAGATATTCATAAATTAAAAGACAAACAAACAAATAGTTCCAAAGACCATATGACACATGATGGAGAGGGAGAGGGAGAGAGACAACAAGAGACAGTCAGAGATACTTTGAATGCAATCAAGCATTGATAACATTTTTTTTGGGAGGATTTTTAGCAAAAAGTCATGTCATCATTAAGAGCAACAACAACAACTAACATTCAAATGAATCCTCTCTATTTATATACCAATTGAAAGCTATGGAACAAGAGGAAGAGATAGAATATATGAATCTGGTATAAAATAAATGACTGGATTGGAAATTTCAATGTTTTTTTTTGTGACTTTTCTTAAATGTTTTTTTTTACCGTTACGTTTGATATTTGTTTAAAACTGATGACTCTGGGACTTGTTTAATAATGGTGAATGTGAGTGTAAGTGTGAGTGTAAGTGTGTGTATTATAGTGAGAGTATGCTGTTGTTTCATGTTGGTAACATGAGATTAATAAAGACCAAAACTTTAACAGTGTTAAAAATCAATGAACAGGAATGAGAAGGATAAAGATGAGAAAACAGGCCAACCAAATAACAAGTCAACCAACCGCCAACCAATATTTATTCACTCTAACAATGTGATTTCTTTTTTTTTAAATCCGTTTTTATTCATAGATTTTGGTTAAACTTGTTAATGTTTACAATTTTCAAATTGTAAAAAGTTTGGAATTTTGTTTGTTTCACTTTTTTGAAAAATTCCGCAATCAAAATTTATTGAAGTGAAATTTTATTGTTTTGTAAAAAAAATATAATGAAACAAGAGTGAATATTATATTTGACATAAACGACTTTCAAACTGATCAATATGGGATCCATAACGGTACATATTCACACATCTTTTAAATTTCCTAATGCAGTAAAAGGAGATACTACTTCCCCTGGATCTGTCCGAAAATCTTAAAAATTATAACTGAGCTGGAGGCATTATACATGATGTTTGCGAAAGGAATTTCATCAGTCAAAAATAAACGTTTCCTTGATACTGATTTCCAAACTTTTAATTTCATTCAATTAAAACCATAACGAAGTTACGATAACCTAAAAAAATTAGTTCAAAATATTTATAATTGTGGGCGTGGCATACTGTTAAAGGCAACATAGAAAGCAGGTGATCTTTTTTTAGAAGTGAAATTTTTAATAGAAGTGAAATTTAAAATTTGGATTAGAATATGAGGTTCCTTACCCTTTTGACCCCATTGGTCCCATCTCGTGAAAACTTTTTTCATACATACATACATACATACATACATACATACATACATACATACATACGTTCAAACATACACACTACCTTTTTTATATATTTCAATATTGGTGTGAAACAAAGATCGGTTATCGGAATGACAAACTTATTACACCCTCCTTCATTATCAATATTAATGTAGGGTACAAAAAGTAGTTGAGACAACAAAAAATAAACTGTAAATTTTATTTCAATGTCTAATTTAAATTGTCTATTTGAAGAGTGTTCATGGGTGTATGTATGTGCGAGTGTGTGTGTGTGTGTGTGTGTGTGTGTGTGTGTGTGAATATGTCACTAAAGTCCAACATTGAGTGAACAATTTAACTGTAAAATATTTTATATGCGTGTGGATTATGAACAACAAACAAGCAAACAAACATATTTGTATCTGTATGTGTGAGTGAGTGAGTGAGTGTGTATTAGTAGGATTATTTGCAACAAACAGTCAAGTCATTCGTTTCTATTTCATTTGTTTTTTCTTTCTGTTCATTTCATTTGAGACTCGTTCAAGTTTTCCAGACATTCGGGTTAACAAATTTGAAATTTTGACATCAAGTTCTTCTTGTGTCACATTTATGGAAATCCGGAAAGAAATATGTTTTCAAAATACTCTCTGTCATTTCGTATTTGGGTGTTTGTGTATTTCTTTGTCTGCTTTTATAACTCAGTACGTGTGTGTGTGTGTGTATGCTTGTGTGATTGTGTGAAAGCAATTAAAGCTTAAACGTTTCAAAATGATTAAATGTCTTTTGTTGGCGTTTTCTTTTTTACTTTTTTATATTTTTAAGATAAATTTTACAAAATTTGTTACTTTTGTTGTTTTTGTTGTTTTCATAATGAGCAGGTTTTTTTAATGACGTTTAAATGCCTAAAAAAATTAACTGTAGTTTTATGATAAAATCACAGTTAATTTAAAACTGTAAAACTAAATAAAAATAATAAATAAAATTAAATGAGTTTGAGGTTTTTTTGAAAACTTAACTAATCCGCACACTATTGCGTTTTTGCATCATTTAGTCTATTAACTATTAATTAAGTTAATATTAATTTATTAGATGGTTTATTTAGTAAAAACAAGTTAAAAAAAATTAAGAAAAAAAATTTCGAAAATTTTCGAATTTTTTTAAAAAGTTTAAAATAAATTTAAGACATAATTTCGAAATTAGAAAATTGTCAAAATTTGTTAAAAATTCGATATAAGAAAATTTTCTAAATTTGAATGAAAACCTTTTCAGTTTGTTTGAAGTAAAAACAAGTTTAAAACAATCTTAAGACTAATTCGAATTTCGAGAATTTGCAAATTTTTTAAACAATTCGAAGTCTGAAATTCAAAGTTTAAAAATTTTTGAATGATTTTTTTTAAACATTTTTTAAAATATCGATTTTAATTTTGTTCAAATTCTAGTTTTTAGTTTTTAAAAAATTCGAAGTGCGACATTTTTCGAAATTCATATTTGAATGAATAATTTTTTTCTTTCTTTATTTATTTTTTATTTTATTTTTTTTACATTGATTTTAATCTTTTTAATTTTAATATTTTTTTCTTTTTATTCAAAGTTCGAAATTTTTCGAAAATCAGATAAAAATTTTTTTTAATATTTTTTATTAACAAAAATATTTTAAACATCAATTTAACTGATAAATTTAGAATATTAATAAAAATTTAAAAATTGGAAGTTCGAAAATTTTCGAAATCCATTTAGAAATTTTGAATGATTTTTTTTAATATTTTTTTGTTTTATTTAAACAATTCTTTGAACATCAATTTTTAATTTTTTCTTAAATTTCGATATTTATTAATTTTAAAATATTTGATGTAAAGTTCAAAATGTTTCATAATTTGAATGAACAAAACTTATTGTTCATAATATTTTTAATATTTTTATAAAATTCAGGTTTAATTTAAAAAATCGTGCCAAACAAAATTTTTAATATTTTTACACATTTTCTATTATTTTTTAAAAATCAAAGTATATTTTGAAATTTCTCGAAATTCAGTATTAAAAACATCATTATAAATCAAAAAATTTCGATTTTATTTTAAAATTCGAATTTCGAAAATTTAAAAAATTCATATATTTTGAAAAAACAAATTTTCGAATGTTTTTGTAAATATAATTGAAAATCGAAGTTAATTTTGACAAGTTTCGAATTGCCTCCTACGATTTTTAAAGATCGAAATTCGTATTTTTAATGAAAAAAATTTTTTATTATGTTATTATCGTTTATTATATATTAAAAAATCTAAGTTCGAAAAATTGTTTATAGATCAAATTTTATTTAAAGATAATTTTTTCGAACTCCTTTACTTTTAAATCGAATTGAAGTTAAGTGGTTAAATTTAAGTTCGATTTTTTTTCAATTCAAATTTTATACTAAGAATTTTGTAGAACCTGAATATTTTTTGTCTTAAAGTGAAACAATTTAAAAAATAAAATTCAGTTCCGTTTTCAAAAGTGATAAATTCCGAAAACTGCTTAAAGGATCTTGTCTTATTTTAACCCCAAGAAAAATTCAAATGTTAACACTTCAGTGACTCTGCCAACAATTTCCAATGACTTCTATGAGTTTGTTTTTTTTGTTATTTTCCTTTTACCATAATTTTCGATTTCTATTCATGTGTGTGTATGTGTGTAAAACAGAACGTGGGAGGAGGTTTAACTCCACTAAGTCTCTATTAGTAAAATGTTTCTTTCTTTCTTGGACGAGGTTGTAGTTGTTGTTAATGTTGGCTGGTGAGTTATTTATGTTTAAGGACAATTTAACAACTTAAATTCCAGATAAAATGGCCATAAATAAAAAGACTTTTGTATGTGAACATTTTCTCTGAAACAAAACATGCTAATGGATGAATGTCAAAAATGAACAAATAAGAATGCTATATATTCGACTATGCCGAATCTGCAACACCCTCCACCACAAATTTGTGTGAACTAAATACGTTACATGGATGTGAGCGTGCCAACAACAGACAGACAGGCAGACAGATAGGCGAACATAGGCAAATCGACTCAGATTTTTATTTGATGCAAGAATATATATAAATACATTATGGGGTCTGAGATGATTCCCTCTTAGCGTTACACACGGAATGACAAAGTTAATACACCCCTTTCACCACTTGTGGTGGTGGAGGGTATAAAAAGTTGAATAAAGTTATGGAGGAGTTTAGGCAGAAAAAGTTATATATAATGAAACCAAAGACACGCCCTCATAAAAAGGGGCGTATAATGTTTTCTTACATTCTTTAAAAAATTACTGAATAATTTTCATTTTTCCATTTTTTTCCTTCACTTTAACAAAATAGAAAATTTTATTCATTTCAAAAAGCAACAAAATTTCCGAGAAATTTAAATTCTGCCACGAAAATTCCTTAAAACTGAGTTAATTGATTTCACCAAAAACAAAAAAAAAAAAAAAACAAAAATGTTAATGAATAAATTATAAAACTTTTAAACAAAAAACAAAACGACACTGGAAAACTTTCAATAATTTTCTCGATTTTCCCAAAGAAAAGTCTTTTCGAATAGAAATTTGTCAAAACAAATAAAAACGTCGTAAATACGAAATAACGAAAAAATTTATCTTCCAGGAGTAACAATTTCCAAGAAACCATCTAAATTTTAAATGACATCTAAAAAGGACGAGAACTAATTTATATAAAACAACCATAATTTAATCATGTAAAACATCCTTGAACATAATTCTCAGGGGATGAAGTTCTGTTTAGGCCAAAAAATAAGTGGAAAACAACCAAAAACTCCAAATACATTTTGAATCAAACAAAAGTAATTTTTGGGGGAAAATTGAGTTTTAGTATAAGAACGATACAGAACGATTTAAATTCTCTTTTAAGAGAAAATTATTGTAAAAGTTTCCTTTAAAAAAAATTAAAAATTCTCTTTTAAGAGAATTTTTTTTAATTCTCCTTTAGGAGAATTTTTTTTAAATTCTCTTTTAAGAGAATTTTTTTTTTTCAATTTCTCTTTTAAGAGGAAATTTTTAAAAATTCTCTATTAAGAAAATTTGTTTAAAAATTCTCTTTCAGGAATTTTAAACTTTTTAAAAATTCTCTTTCAAGAGACATTTTTTAAAAATTTAAAAAAGGGAAATTTTTTAAAAATTCTCTTAAAAGAGAAAAAATTCTCTGTTTTAAGAGAATTTTTTTAATTCTCTTTCCAGGGAACTTTTTTTTAATTCTCTTTTAAGAGAATTTTTTTTAAATTCTCCTTTAAGCGATTTTTTTTTAATTTGTTTTTAAGAGAATTTTTTAATTCGCTTTTAAGAGAATTTTTTAATTTGTTTTAAGAGATTTTTTTTTAAATTCTCTTTTAAGAGAATTTTTTTTAATTTGTTTTTAAGAGAATTTTTTTAATTCGCTTTTAAGAGAACATTTTTAATTTTTTTTATAAATTTTTTTTTTCTTTTAAAGAACATTTTATAAAAAACATCTCTTTTGTAAAAAGTTCTCTTTTAGGAGAACATTTAAAAAAAATTTTAAGAGAACATTTTTTAAAAATACATTTATTAGGGAATTTTTTTTAATTCTCTTTAAAATGAAAGTTTTTTTTTTTTACTTTCTCTCCTAAGAGAAAATTTTCTATAAATTCTCCTCCGAGAGAAGAGAAAAAAGAAAAATTTTCTTTTAAAAGAAATATTTCAAGAAAAATATCTTTTAATAGAAAATGTTTGAAGAATTTTCTTTTAAAAATTTAGAAAAAATATCTCTATAAAATCCCAGTCAAGAGAGACGGAAAGCTTTTGGAAAATTTAATCAAAATGCTCCTTGAATAATTTTTTCGGAAAATTCTAATAATAATTTTCTTAAGAGAAAAATATTCTAAAAATTATCTTTTTTGAGAAAATTTCTGCAATTTTTGTAGAAAATTTTTTTTTTGGAAATTTCATTTAAGAGATTTTTTGCAAAAGTAATTGTTTCATGTTTCATCTTATTATTAAGAGAAAATATTTTCACTAATTTCGAAAAGATTTAAATAATAAATTAAATAAGTAAAAATTTATAAATAATTCTCTTCTGGTAGGTAAATTTCTCTTAATTATCTACAAAAGTAAATTTTGGTAAAAAAAGAGAAAATCCAACAAAATATATTTTTAATAGAATTTTTTATATTTTTTAGGAGAATTCTTTTCTAATTTTAATAAAAAAAAATATTGTTTTTTGCACAAAATGTTTGAAATTTAAATAAAAATTCGCATCTTTTCTTAAACATAACCTCATTGTTTCCCTCCTCAATCTCTTAAATTAACTCACATTCATCTTGATCCTCTCACCTTGTTGTTTTTTTATAACGAAGTCAGTCAGTTTTCCTGTTTGTTTAAGTAAAAGTGAGTGGAAAACTTTTGCTGCTGCTATTTTGACATAAAAAGGAGTGAGAATTCCGTCAACAAACAAAGTAAAGTGTCAGAGAGGTAACATCAAGAGTATGAAGAAAGAAGCTCAAATACAAGATGACCTCTTAAAGCTGGAAATTTAATAAAAAAAGAAATAAGAGAAAAATGAAATGAAATAAAATAAAGTAAAATAATTTTCAATTTACTTCATGACTTTATTTTATTATTTTCTTCTTCTTCTTCTTCGTTCTCGTATTTTTGATGATGCTACTTTTTTTCTATAAAATTGTTTGTTTTTGTTGTCACTTATTCTTCATCTTCTTAGTTTTTATTCTTATTATTGTTATTTACTTAAATATCACAACATGCAGCAACATGCCAAGTAAAGAATCAACAAACCAACAAACCAACCAACCAACACATTTATAAATAAACAACCACCAGTAGCATTTGTTTGTATGAAAATGAGTGTATTTTTATCATGTCTGTATCCGTTTGTATGTCCGTCACTCACTCAGTCAGTCAGTCAGGCTGTCTGTATGTCTGTCAGTTTGTTTGTTTCTCTGTCTGTCGATGTGACAGTCATGTATTTATTCCTGTAAATGTGGTCTTAGTTTATTCAGACATTTTTGATTCCTGTTCTTTTTTATTTTCCTCTTCTCCTCTCGTTTGCTCCTGCTAAAATTCCACCTTCAAAATGTCTTTCGAAGTGTTGTTGCAGGTTGTTGCTGTTGTTGTTTTTCTACTTTTATTTTTGTACTTCTACTTCTTGTGTCCTTTTTAAATGTGACAGCAGCCTCAGAATTTGAGTTGTGACATCTTATCATGTCAAAAACAACAACAAAAACAACAACGAAAATGAATAAAAATACAAATAAAAAAATAACTAAAATAAAAATAAGTAACCAGTTCCACCCCCCAACCAAAGAAAAGGGGGAGAAGAGTAAACAAAGAGGATTTTTATATTATTTGTATGAAGAGGGAGAGGGAGATTTGGTGGAAGGAAGTGACGCTATAGATATTTACTCCCCTGATTGTATGTTGATTTTGTTGTTGTTGTTGTTGTCCCCCTCTCTTTAATGAAATACCTGAGGCATGTGCCACATTTACTTCAATTTATTTATTACAATTGTAATAAATTTATTATTCTCTTCTATTCTTTTCTCATTCCAAAGAATATTTCCCCCTTCCACTACCTTTTCCGTTCTTCGTTGTACAACAATGTTTTTAAGGATAATGATTTTTTGTTGTAACATTAAAAGGACATTTACAAGTAAATATTTTAAGAAATTTATTAATATTAAAAAAGGATATTTTTTCATTTATTAATTTATTTTTGGGTTAAGAGAGAATTTTATCAAGGAAAAAGCAGCAGATTTTTAAAAGAAAAATTTCTTTGGCAAATAATTCCTTGTTTACACCAAATTGTATTTACTTGTGAAACTTTCTAGAAAAACAATTTCTGAAAATACTCTTTATGGAGAAATTTTTCTCTACATTCTCTTTAAGGAGAAAATGTTCAGAAAATTCCACTTTAAAAGAAGAAAATTCCAATTTTTTTTTTCTTTTTTTATGGTTAATTTACGAAAAATTTTTTTAAAAATTTTCTTTTAAGAGACATTTTTTTGGAAAATCTCTTTAATGAGAAAAATTTTTGGAACATTCTCTTTAAGGAGAAACTGTTCAAAAAATTCTATTTTAAAAGCAAAAAAATCAAAAAATTTTTCTTTACGGTAAATTTTCGGAAAATCATCTTTAAGAGAAAATTTTTGGAAAATTCTCTTTGAAGAGAAAATTTTTGGAAAATTCTCTTTTAAGAGAAAATTTTTGGAAAATTCTCTTTTAAAAGAAATTTTCGGGAAATTCTCTTCTAAAAGAAATTTTCGGGAAATTCTCTTCTAAAAGAAATTTTCGGGAAATTCTCTTCTAAAAGAAAATTTTAGAAAAATTCTCTTTAAAGGAAAAAAATTGGAAATTCTCTTTTAAGAGAAAATTTCGAAAATTTTTCTTTTTTTAAGAAAAATTTATGAAAATTATCTTTTTACATTTCTGAAAATTAAGAGAAAATTATCACAAAATATTCTTTAAAAAATTTAAGTTCTTACAATGATTTTTGAGAAATTCACTCAAAATTAATCTTTTTAGAGAAGCTTCATAAATAAATAAGAGAAAGGAAATCTATGCTAAACTTTTTATAAGAGAAAACTTTTTTTTTAATTCTCTTTTAACATAATTTTCGTAATTATCTGTTAAGAGGAATTCTGGCTAAATTCTTTTTTAAAAACGATGATCAAATGTTGTGTGAAAAATGTCGTTGATATAAAATTTGGAATTATTTTTTAAATTAAATATTTTATATTGAAATTTTCATTATAAAGAAAATTTTAAAATTTATTTAAATAATTTTTTCTCTCCATTTTATTATATAAATGTGAAATCAGCCAAACAAAAATCAATAACTGTTAAAAAAGAACCATTAGAAGGGGGTTTTAACTTCAGGCATTTTTTATTGAATTTATCAAAAAAAAAAAACAATTTTTTCTCTCTTTTCAACAAAATAAAGTGTGTGCATATGAAGAGATAAGAAATGAGTGAAAACGAACGAAATTTATTATTTGAAAAAAAAAGAAACGAAAAAACTGAAGCGAAAAAATGAAAATCAATTTTCTTTATATGTTATCAAATCTGAACACAAACAAATATTAACTTTATGATGTATGACATAAATTCCTCTCTCTCTCTCTCTCTCTCTTTCACAATGGTTGAAACGTTGTAGACTTAACAACACTGCAGCAGCAGTTATGTGTTTTATAATGGCACCTAAAAATATGCTTTATTAGATTTTATTAACATATTTTGTTTTGTTTTCGAGTTTCTATGAAATATGAAAATGAAACTTCAATATTAAAATTAAAAACAAAGAGAGATGGAGAGAGAGAAAGAGAGGGAAAATCTTTGTTTACGAGTAATAAAACAACAAAAAAAATAAATTTATATTTAACAGTCTTTTAATATTTGAAATTTATTTTTAACGTTTTTTCGTCTTCTTCTTCAAACCACAAATATTTAATTTATTACAAAATTCTAGAGTAAAAAAATTTACCCCAAAAATGAGGTCTCTAATATTGTTGCCAACAGTTCTGATGAACTGAAGTTAAAACTAACAAAGATACAGGTTACTGGGGTAGAGAAAAACAGGAATATTAAACTTTATTAACGCTTATACAGTAAAGTAATAGTGCACTGGTGCATATTCCTATAGACGCACAAAATTCTCTTTAAAAAATTAGAAGAAATTAAACAGAAAATATTAAGTGGGAAAATAAATTTATTTTCTTAACATAATTTTAAAGTTTTACTGCCATTTCAATAGTATTTTCCTATAAACGCACCTAAAAATTATAAAAACATAAATAAACTGTTCTGTCATACCGCATGATGCAATTTGTCTCTACCCGCTTGGCCGGTATCCTATCGATTTCTTTCAAATGAACGTGATATCCACATGGAACTCATCCATAATATGTTTGTGATTCTATTTGAGATCCCTATTGATACATTTCTCCTCAGTTTGAAGTCGGTATAAGGTAAGAGCATCCTCGTACCAAACATAAATATCAATTGGTTGGATACGGAGTATTGTTTCCAATGCTCTGGTAAGTTGCAAACAATTAAAAAACTTTTACTTAACTTTTGTATGAGAACAACAAACATAAACAAAAATAGAAAAGTAAATGCGTTCATACGAATACACATCAGTGTATTTCTTAGATATTAAGCTTGTTAACAATAGAAGAACTGTTGAGCTATTATAAGTGAGTGTGTGTGTTTGTGTGCGTGTTCATTCAAGCATGAGAGCTGTAACTCTCTTTAGAATTATTTGTTGATATTGAACTCTAAGAGTATGATGAAGGAGTAGGAAGTATAAGAGAAAGAGTCTTATAAATAATCAGTGATTTATATAGAAAATGTCTGTTGAATCACAAGAATTTTGTTTCAGTTTTTTTCTTGTTAGTTAAATTCGTATGTGTGTGTTTACCGATGAAGGCAATAAATATCAATAAAACTAAACTTTTTTGTCATGTATTAAAATTTTTCCCTAGAAAATTTTCTCATTTTACTACAAAAGAAAAACTAAAATAAAATAAAAACAACAACAACATTTATATATCAGAAAATACGATGATAAGAATGTTTTTGTAAAAAATATTTTAAATAAATTTTAAATTTCAAAGAAAGAGTTATTGAAAGAGATGAAGCTTTAAAAGAAATTAAAGCATATTTTTAGGCTTGAGAGAAACGTGTAACATTTCTATCAAATACTTTGCAATTCCAAAAAAAGCAACAACATAAAAACCAAATAAAAACTCATTTTTATAGACAAAAGTTTTGCCTCCAGTTAAATAAAATAATATAAAAATCAAGTGTTTAATTTCCCAAAAAAAATGTTCACAAAAGATGAGAAAAGAAAATCTTTTGAAAGAAAAAGTTTTTGTATTTATTCTTTCTCTCTTTTATTCCATTTGTTCTTTCATTTGCTTAATGTTATGAAGAGTTACAAGTAAATAGATAATTTAATTGAGGCAAAAGTTACATTCCTTTTACTCTCTTTCTATCCCTTTCTTTTATGTTATTTTATTCGTTTACTCCTAAAAGTATACTCTATAATTTCTACTAAACAAGCAATTTCATATTAAATTTGTATACCCTCCACTAGCACAAGTAGTGAAGAGAGTATATTAACTTTATCATTCTGTGTGTAATGCTAAGAAGGAATCATCATCTCTCTGCTATGTCCGTCTGTCTGCCTGTGTGTTGTTGGTTCCCTCGGATCCACAAACATTGGCAGATCTCAATGAAATTTGGTCTGAGTATTTGCTAAAGTCCTGAAAAGTTTCCTACATGACTTCACACGCATTTGTAGTGTGGAGGGTATTGAAGATTCAGCATTCTTACTTCTTATATTTCATATTGTTTTTGTTTTTCCTTTATTTCAGTTACACAAAAATAAAAGAAAAACAAAAAATAAAAAAAAACATTCGAGAACACAAATTAAAAGAAAATTGAAATCGTAAGAGAAAATTACCAAAAATATTATAAACTCAACGAATACAAACAACAACAAAACAAAAAGAATCAAAAATAAAAATCTCCCTCGTTTAATTAAAGAGTTAAAGTTAATGATAAAACAACAACAATAAAATAACAACTAAAGTTAAATAATAAAAATTAAATAAATAAAAAAAAATATAAAATAACAAAAAGTTAAAAGTATAAAAGAAAAACGGAGAAAAAGAAAGCAAAACTAAATTACTTAATTTTAATTTTTAGCTCAAAAATTTTTTATTGAAATTTTTTCTAAATTAAAGAAAAATTCTAGTTAAGAAAAATATTTTTAGAGAAAATTTATCAGAGTTTCGCTTTAGAGCATATTTTCTTAAAAACTCTTTTTTTTGGAGAAAATTTGTATAAAATTTATCTTATTTAAGGAAATTTTTTAAAAATTCCCTTCGTAATGAAAAATTTCCAAAAATTCTCTTCTAATCGTAAATTTGTTCAAAATTCTCTTTAAATAAATTTTTTTTAACGGAAAACTGTTGACTGGAATTTATGCACTTTTAAATCTCACTTAATTCTCATTTAAGAAAAAGTTTTATCCGAAATTTCTTTAATGAGGAACTTTTCAAAAATTAATTTAAAGAGATTTTTTATTTCTCTCTTTAACGGAAATTTTCTCAAAAATATTAAGAGACATTTTTTTTGAAAATAGCTCTTAAGGGAATTTTAAATAATAAATTCCATTTAAAAGAGTCTCTAAAATATGTTTAGATTAATATTATTTAAATTCTCTTTTAAGAGAATTAATTTCTAAGAGAACATTTTTTAAAATTTTTTAATTTCTAAGAGAACATTTTTTAAAATTCTATGAGATTCTCTCTTAAAAGAAAAAAATTTCAAAATTCTCTCTAAAGAAAAATTTTCTCAAAGAATAAAATTTAAATAAATTCTCCTTTAAGAGATTTTTTAATTATCTTTTAAGGAAATATTTTTTACAAATTCTCTTTCAGTTTTTTCAATCACTTATTGGAAAAATTTTCCCAAAATTTATTAAAATTTTATTAAAGATTCTTTTTTAAAAGACAAATTTTCAAAAAAAAAACCTCTCTTTAGAGAAAGTTTTCTATTAATTATTTTTTAACACTATATTTTCTCAAAATTCAGTCTTAATAGATAATTATCTTAACATTTTATCGATACAAGAAAAAATTGTCCAAACTTGTCTAATAAGAGAATTTTGTTTTAATTCTGCTTTAAGAGAAAAGCTTAAATAGATTTTTACAAAAATTAAATATTCAAAAAATATTTTCTTAAAACGTTTTTCTATAAATTCTGTTTCTGTATAAAAATTTCTGAATTTAGAGAAAATTCTCTCTAAAAATAGAATTAAACAATTTTTTTTTTAACTTTTTTGCTAAAAAGAGAATTTTCGGGAAATTTTCTCTAAAAGAAGAATATTGAAAGATGATTTGACTACATTTTTTCAAAAATTAAGTTTATTAAAAAGGAAATTTTGAGAAAGTTTCTGAAAATTCTGTTGTTTAAGAATTTAAAAAATTTTCTTTATAAAAATATCTCTTTCTTATTATTATTTTCAATTTATCCCCCCTGAATTGATAATATTTCTTTCCGAAAATTCTCTTTTTAGAGACTTTTTTAATTAAACTACAAATTCGAGATAAATTATTATTCCTCTCAATTTGAAAATAATGTTTTCTATAAGAGAAAATCCATTTTTTAAGAGAAAATTCTCATTTTTAAGCAACAATTCTCTTTTAAAGACAAATTCAGAGAATGTTTTTTTCCAAAAAATTCATTACAAAAATTTATTGAAAATCTTGATTCAAGAGATTTTTTAATTTATATTTTTTGCTTTGCGAGAAAATTTTCTATGAATTTCCTTAAATTCTCTTAAATGTAAATCTATGACAGAGACAATTTCATAAAATTTTAAGAGAAAATTTCTGAAAACTATAAAGAGATTCTTTTATTATTATATTTTCCCTGAAAACTATAAAATCTACTTTTGAACAGGACGATAAAAACCAGATGTCATCTTCATCTCTTTAACCATAAAATACAATCTTAACCTTGTTTATAACCCTTCAAAATAATTACAAACTGGAAAAAAATTATGAAAATTCCAAGAAAAAGGAAAATGTTACTTTTTAGTCTTGCAAAAGAGAAAAGAGAAAGAGGAGAAACTTAAAAGAAAACAAGTAAGAATGCTACATTCGGCTATGCCGAATCTTCAATACCCTCCGTTATGTACGTGCGTTATGTACGTTCATACACAAACCATACATACGTTATGTACGTACATGCACATACCATTCATTTAGCTATAACTTTTTTTCTACTGAACCGATTTTGATCATTTTTGGAAAGGTAGTGAAGTAAATATAGCTTAATATTATGGCATAATTATTTATTCTAATTAGTTGATTTATTATTGACAATTTGCGAAAGTTTTTAGCTTGAATTTAAAAGTTGATTCCGATTTTTAGCAAATACTCAGACTCAAATTTTGATTTGATGCAAGAACATATTATACATTATGGGGTCTGAGATGATTCCCTCTTAGCGTTACACACACAATAACAAAATTAATATACCCTCGTCATCACTTATGATGGTGGAGAGTTTAATTACTACAAAAAAAAACCTTTTTTGCCATAAAAAAGAAAATTCTCAATTTAAGACAAATCTTGATTTCGAGCAAAAGGAGTTGAGTTGAGTTCAGTTAAAACCAGAAAAAGATGATGATAATAGGAAATAACTGTCACAAAAAGAAAATCTAGGCAAAAAAATGTAATAAAGATGCTGTAAAAGACATAAAGTGACCTAAAAATTAATTTGACTGAAGGAGAGAAACAAAAAAAAGAAAAAAAACTATAAAAGAAAATTGTTTAAATTAAATGAGTTTGATGATGCGAATAGATTATGAACTCTTCTTCTCTAGAAGAAGAAGAAGTAGAAGAAAATAGTTAATTTTTTTTGTAAAGTAATAATAATTAAATCCCCTGAGGGGAGACATAAAATAGAGATTACGACATTAACAATATTCAAACATCCCTTTTCATGGCAGAAGAATTAACAAGTTTCTGGTTCATTAGTTATTTAATAAAAAACAACAGAGTATAATTTTAGGCTTTAAATTTCATTGAAATTCGTTTAAAATAAATAGATTTTAATTATTTAATTTAGATTTTATTTGGCAAAAGTTTTTGTTTCCATTTAATTGCTCAATGACATAAAAATTTGTTAATTAAAGGTTTCCTAAATTTATGCTACATTTAATGTCATTTGGTTTATCCTAAAAATAGACTCTAGTTTTTGTTCTTTTTTTTTTTGTGAAATAAAATTGGAAATTTATTTATTTGCATTTAATTTTGTTTATTAATTATAAAAATGCAATTAAATTTACCTTTAAATTGTTTGAAAAAAATAGAAAAAATAGAAAAATAGAAAAATCTTTTTTCTATTTAAAATATTTACACAATTTAAAAAAAAAATTAAATATATAAAAAAATCAGCAAATATTCTGACATGACTTTTATTTTAAATAAAATAAAATAAAAAATATATTTAATTATTTATCAACGTTAAAAAGAGAAATAAAAATAAAAAATATTCAAATGTATTTTTTTTTTTAATTTTTAACAACAATTTAAAGCAAAAATGCATTTAAAAAAATATATACAATTTATATACACTGATGCATATTTCTTTAAACGCATTAATTTATACAATGCGCTACCCTACACCAGCATGATGGTGGTGGTATAATACATTTGTGCAGATATTTGTTGTGGGCTTCAACCACTTTTAAGACTCAGCATTACTTTCTAATTGAATTTAACCATGTCCGTTCGGCTGGCTTGTTTGCAATGTACTGGTTACAGCAGTGACCAAGGACGATGCCTATTGAAATTGGTAATGAATGTTCCATTATTTCATATGGGCTACATACGAATGACCCCCTAGTTTGCGATTTTGCCCCTAAAAAACGATTTTAATCAAATTTATCAAAAATTATTCCCATTGCACGAGGATCGGTCCACTATTTCTCATAGGTCACATACAATCCCCAATCCAAAAATCACTTTTAAACGCATAAATCTCAAATATATTGGGTATTGTAATAATAATTGAACAAATTGATATAAATATAATAAAAAAACCAAGGTGAAAAATTATACGAGGGTCGGCATATAATTTTTTCTAATTCACATTCTAAAAAAAATTTCAAAACGCACAATTTCCACATAAATGTTGGTATCAAAATAAAATTATTGCTCACTTGAGCATAAAAATGAAAAGCAAATTATACGAGGGCCGTTCATAAAATTTTAGTAGCAGTCATTTAAACCAATAATGTGTTGTAGGGTATTACATATTCGGTGTAGGGTTCGCTTCCAAAAGTAAAAAGACCTCTAAACAGTACTTTTCTTTGACTTATTTATGAGATCAAATGTTTTTGGTGCTATTTCATGTGGAATATTTCTATAAATGCAGACGTGAAAATTTCTTTTTAAAAATTTTCAAACTAAAATATTCTAAGTTCCTTTTTTTTTTGGACAATATCTCAATTTTACTGTAAATTTTCTAATTTAAGAGATAAATTTCATAACCTTTAAAAATTTCCAAGAGAATTTTTCTGTCCGTTCAAGAAATGATTCCAATAAAATTTTTTCATAATCAAGAATGTTCCAATAGAGAAATGGGTCATATAATTAAACGTTTCGAAAATTTTGAACTAAAATTTATAAATATTTTCGACAAAATCCAACTTGGTCCAACAAAACGTTGGCCATACACTCAAAGGTCTGGTGTTAAACTGTCTTCAATGCTATTAAACAGTACAGGGAGAAATAGTGCGTTGAAAGATAACCTGATTCTTATATAAGGAATGGACTTTTCAATAGAGTTACACACTTCCAGTAGGAAATCAGTCCGTTTATCTCAATACTCCGATTAGTTGGTACGAAAAGCTAAAGCTAATGCTGGTATAAAAGACACAAGGCTCAAAAATTTACTGACAGGAACGAAGCATAAAATTTAAAGGTCAAAAACAAAGTCAAGATTTCTAAACAAATATTCTTGCTGCATAATGAATGACGAAACTTATCAAGCAGATTTTTCTCAACTTCCTGGTCAAAAAATGTATGTTGCTGATGCTCAAGGGGAAGAGTTAAAGAAAAGTTTAAGGTCTACGAAATTTAATTCAAGGTATGTTTACAAAAAAATGCTGCTTTCATTCATAAGACTTCATTATGTGTTGACTTATTTTAGGCCTGACTTGGCATTCTGTCACTATGGTAAACAATCCCTTGAGTGGTACAAGAGTAAAAAGGTAGCATTTGTACAAAGAGAGGCAAATCCCCCAAACTGCCTGAAACTAGGGTGAGTAAAGAGATATTGAGATCTTGTTAAAAGAGAATGAAAGTGCGCAAATGTGTTCAAATGCGTGTACTCTCTGTTCGAGCAAACGAATTGTTAGAAGATGCTCTTCTCTATTTAAGGATAAACAAATGGATGAAGCTTGCATATTCCAGCAAAATAGATTTGCGATACATGTTTCAAAACCGTCAAAATCATTGTTTAAAGAACACAGCATAACCCTGTGGGACTGATCGGCTTACAATCGAACTTAAAGCCAGTGGAGAACCTGCAGGCAAACATGGTCCATAAAGTTGATCCAAATAATGTGTAAAACGAAAACATCAGTTTAATAGAGCTAAAATTGTAATTGATTTCGATCTTCTAAAAAAATTAGTAAATCTCGTTTAATTTTTTTAATTATTAAAAAAAGTTATACGCGTTTATAAGAACAAGCACCAGTGTATATTTATAATATATAAAAATATTTAAAAATATAAAATCATACAAATTTATTCTCATTTTAATTTAAATAAAATTTTATAGATTTTTTTTATATTTCCAGATACACAATGAGATAATAATTCAATTCTCTACACAAAACAGATATTTATATATATATTTTACTTATATATATTTTAACTGAAAACAGAATCGTAAAAACTGACTTTATATACAAATAAATATAAAATAAATATGAAATAAAAGTTATAAATAAGTCGAACAGTAATTTCCTTTCTTCAATCCCTTCACTATATGTTTTACTTTAAATTTTCCATTTTTGCCTTAAACTATGCAGCACTTTAAAAGAAATAATGTCCATTTTATTCATCTCTGTGTTTTTTTAATATAAGCCTTTTCACACACACACACGCATATGACTTTATGTAATTTCAGAGTCTATAACTTAGTAAAATATTAAAGAAAAAACTTCATTTGCAAATATATTAAAATATTACGATTGATTACATATTTATATGTATTTTACTTGATTGTTTACTATGGCATACTTTAAGGCTATGCTGTATTTTTAAAATAAATTGCCTACTTTTTGGGTTATGTCAATAAATTAAAAATACATAAACATAAAATAAAATTTACAACTTTATTTTTCATAAATATTAAAAATTCAATTTTAATAAAAATAATAAAAAATACAGTGAACCATAAACAAAAATTGTATCTCTAGATGAAATATACACAAAATTCTCTTTAAAGAGAAAGTATATATAAAGTTCTTAAGAGAAAACTTTCTTAACAATTTCCAAAACTCTTTTTTTAAGAGGAAATTTTCTAAATATTTTTTGATAAAAAAGAGAAAATAAAAATAAGTTTAAAGAAGAATTTTCCGCAATTATCGTTTAAGAGAAAATATTCTCTTCAAAAAAATTATTTTTTAAAGAAAAAAAAAAATTAATTTATTAAATTTAAATTTAAAACTTTTTTATTTAAAAAGTTTTAGTAAATTTTTCAAATTGCGTTTTAAGAAATTATTTTAAAAAATTCAGTATTATGCAAATTTTTCCTGAAAAATCTATTTTTAAAGCAAATTTTGTAAAAATTCACTTTCAAGAGAAAATTCTCTTTTTAGAAAACAATCGTCGGAAAATTCTCTTTTATTGTCCTTAGCATTCTATTTGTAGAAAAAAAATCATATTATTTTTTTTTTAAGAAAAAAATTAGGGGCATTTTCCTTTAAAAGAAAAATATTTTCTAAATTCTTGTTAAAACGATTTTTTTAAGTTTTCATTCTCTGAAAATTCTCTGTTTTGGGAAAATTTTCCTAAAAATTATAAAAAATAATTCTTAAAACGAATTTCTGAAAAATCTCTTTAAGGGGAAATTTTCTGAAAACTCTCTGAGAGAAAAACTTTCTAAAAGTTTTCCGTTAAGAGAAAATTTTCTTAAAATTCTCTTTTGAGAGCTTTTCACTACAAGAGATAGTTTTCTGAAAATTTCTATGAAAAAATAATATCCTAAAAAGTTTTTCATAAAAAGATAATTTAAAATTTCTCTTAAAAATCTAACTTTCTGAAAATTGTTCTTGAAAATTTCGTTTGAAAAGTTTTCAGAGAAATTTTCTCTTAAATGAAAGTTTTCAGAGATATTTCTCCTTAAAGAGAATTTTCAGAACAATTTTCTCTTAAAAGAGAATTTTGAGAGAAATTTTCTCTTAAAAGAAAATTTTCAGAAAATTTTCTCTTAAAAGAGAATTTTCAGAAAATTTTCTCTTAAAAGAGAATTTTCTCTTAAAAGAGAATTTTCAGAAAAATTTTCTCTTAAAAGAGAATTTTCTCTTAAAAGAGAATTTTCAGAAAATTTCTCTTAAAAGAGAATTTCAGAACATTTACTCTTAAAAGAGAATTTTCAGATATTTTATCTTAAAAGAGAATTTTCAGAAAATTTTCTCTTAAAAGATAATTTCCAGAAATTTTTCCTTTGAAAGAGAATTTTCAGAAAAATTTCTCTTTAAAAAAATAATTTTCAGAAAATTTTCCCTTAAAGAGAATTTTCAGAGAAATTTTCTCTTAAAAGAGAATTTTCAAAAAATTTTCTTTTAAAAGAGAATTTTCAGAAAATTTTCTCTTAAAAGAGAATTTTCAGAAAATTTTCTCTTAAAAGAGAATTTTCAGAACATTTACTCTTAAAGAGAATTTTCAGAAAATTTTCTCTTAAAAGATAATTTCCAGAAATTTTTCCTTTAAAAGAAAATTTTCAGAAAAATTTCTCTTTAAAAAAATAATTTTCAGAAAATTTTCCCTTAAAAGAGAATTTTCAGAGAAATTTAATCTTAAAAGAGAATTTTCAGAGAAATTTTCTCTTAAAGGAGAATTTTTAAAGAAAATTTCTCATAAAAGAGAATTTTCAGAGAAATTTTCTCATAAAAGAGAATTTTCAGAGAAATTTTCTCTTAGAAGAGAATTTTCAGAGAAATATTTTTCTTAAAATAGAATTTTCAGAGAATTTTTTAAAGAGAATTTTCAGAGAAATTTTCTCTTAAAAGAGGCAGCTTTTTGACCTTAAATTTATTTCATATATTCGACTTAAATCCATTAATTTAAAATTATTTTTTAATTTTAGTATTTAAAATTGTTAAAAAATTTTAAAAAATAAATCATATAATATAAATCAAATAATCAGTTTGCGGTGACGAATGATGAAAACTTATGTGTTTTTTTCGTGTTTCTTGAAATGTATAATTTATTTTTTTGTAGATAATTTTTTATGATAAAATATTCATTTTTTTTTAATTTTGCCACCACAAATCTTTATGAATCACTGAAATTTGCATTCAAGGTGAAAGATCATTTAAATAATTAAACTCCTACGCGTAACAAAATAGCGAAAAAAAACACAAAATGATATGAAGAAATAAAAAATAAAATAAATAATTAAATGCTGGAAGATAATTCATTTTAGACAGATCTGAACATATAATTTATTCTCGTTTTGTCGGGGAACAACGAAAGAAATAAACGGATAAATAGAAAAACCCGTGAATATTAAACACGTGACTTTAGTAACACTGGGTATCATTAGTGCGTCTTCCCCCAACCACCAACTACAATACCCCAAAAAAGGAAACCGGAAACTGTTCATACATAACCAAAAAAAAAACATATATTCACTCACACAAAGATAACAATAACTGTTTACAATGATAATGAGTGTTATAGTGAATGGCTGACAGATGGGGGGAAGGAGAGCCAGAGATAACATTTTTTCCCCTCAATAACTTGAATTTTAAAGCGCTAAAGAAAATTTCTTTCTCCAAATATTTGTATGAAAAGAATAAAAAGTTATAAATTATAAACATTCGCTGGGGAGCGAAATGAGGATTTAAAGAGATTTCTTTCTTTAACAATACATTTGTTTTGTTCATTTAAAGCATACATTTAGGCATAAAATGAAAATAAATGTGAAGTTTCTAAAGTTTGTGGATTAATTGGTTTAAATTAAAATAAATTTCTAATAAAAGTAATGAAATTAATATTTGAAGACTTAAAGGAAATTTATGTAAAGAATTTTGTTTAAAAATTTAATATTTAATAAATTTTATGTCAAAAGAGAAATTATTTGTATTATTTAACAAAAAGAGAATTAACCAAAACATTGATTAAGGAAAAAGGACTCTTACAAAAGATTCTTTTCAAACTACCAGTTTAGACAGGAATTTCTAGAAAATTTTTAATAAAAGAGAATATTTTCGGAATATTCGATCTTTTAAAGAGAAATTTTCCATTTTTTTTCAAATTTTTCTCAAAAAAGAAATTTCTCTGCATATTTTTAAATGATAATTGAGTGAAATTTTTCCAAAGAGAGAAAATTTTGTTCTTGAAAGAGAATTTGTAGAAAAATTTTCTTTAAGAGAGATTTTGCTTTTCAAATTTTTCTCCTGAAACTAAATTTTTGAAAAACTTTATTTAAATAATTTATAAAAAATTTTCTTTTTTTTCATTATTGTTTAAACGAAATTTCTAACCAAAAGAGGAATTTTAGATTTTTTTTTCTTCTCTGAAAAACTTTTCCTTAAAAAAGATTTTTTACATTTTCTTTAAATTTTATTTTAAATAGAATTTATAGAAATTTTTCGCTAAAAGAGAATTTTATAACTGTCGATTAAAAGAGAATAATAAATAATAAGAAAAATTTTAATAAAAGTGATTCTTTGAATTGAATTTCTAAGAATTTTCCAAACATTTTTCCCATAAAAATAAATTTTCGAAAAAATTCACTAAAGAGAAAAATTTCCTAAGCTTTTTTTTGAAAATAGAAAATTTAAAAATTTGTCTTAAAAATATAATTTTTGAAACAAAAATTTTTAAAAGATTTTTGTTTTCTTTAAAAAGGAATTTAGAGGAATTTTCGCAAACATTTTCTATAAAAAAAGACTTTTTCATAAACGTTCTCTAAAATAATAATTTCTAAAGATGATTTCAAAAAGTTTCAGGTCAGAGAATATTTTCCATTTTTTTTTTTTGTAACAGAATATTTTCTCCAAATGTTTTTTCAGAGACATTTTTTTTAAATTTTGTTTTAAGAATATTTTTTTAAATTAAAAAAAATCTTTTTAGAGAAAATTTTTTAAAAAATTCTCTTTCAGGAGAATTTTTTTTAAGTATCTTTTGTTGAAAAATTGTGGATGCTTCTCCTTTTATTGAAAACTTTTCTAAAAATTTACTTTTTAGAGGAAATTTTCTTCAAAATTCTCAAATTCTCTCTTTATTTATAAAATATTTTTGATTTTTAGAAATATTCTATTCTTAGTTAAAAAAATGTTTGGATTTTTAGAAAAAAATTTCGGAAATTTCTCTTTTTAGACACTTTTTTAAAGAATTTAACTGTTCACTTTAAACAAATTTAAAACACAAAATATTTTAATATTATTGCATTTTGAAATAAAAAAAAAAATGTGTTACATAATTTTCTCTCCCTCAAACAGTTCTATTTATAGCCTACTTTAAGGCTGTTGTCTAATAAATTTGAACAGATTTAAAATTCCATTTAACTTTTTGTAACCACAACTATTAAGTTTTATTTGTCTTTGATAATTCCCTCACTCTCTCTTCTTGTGTTGTTTGTTACAATTAATGACAAACTTAAAGATCTCTTTACGCTCTAGTAAATATTTTCCACTCACACACACACACACTCACACATACGTTACATAGACCAAAAGGAAATGAAACCAAAAACCCTTAAACTCAATCAATTTAAATGTTAAAACATTAAACAAGAATTTCTTACATACACATAAATAAACACCCATCCACACACACACATACATACAAAACATACACTCACATCACTAGACAAAGACAACTAAAACCAATGAAACGTAAGAGAGAGACATTAGAAAATATTGGCCAACAAATCAACAATTTATTCCAAAAGAATAGAGAAATTTTTGGAAGCCCAACAGTTTTAAGAAAACTGAGAAATTAATTATTTAGATTTTTTCCCTAGATTGTCCCTTAGTAATCTACAAGGTAGTTAGATGAGATTAAACAACTTAAGTCTGTTTAATTACTTTTTTTAACCTAAAGACATGTTTAATTGATTTAAAGATAATATTACGTTTAAATAAGATTTTAAATTAAATTTAAATTTAATGCAATTAAATATTAACACTGAGGACATTTACTGACCCCTAGCATCCTATAAGGTGTATAGAAGATATTAAACTCTTAAAATATTTTTATAAATAATCGAAAAATAAAAACTAATTGATTTCAGAAATTAAATTAAATTTTGGTTAAAAATAGAGACAATTACGGCTAAATAATATCAATAAATGACTTTTTAGTTTTTGATAAATTTTTCAGAGGTTATGTTTCTATGTAGGAGTGATGGAGAGGGGAAGGGAATAAAGGAAAATTAGAATCGTATAAAAAACAATTCAAAAGCTGACATTGAAAGCCTCTTTTACTTCTTATACTCATTGAAATTATTGACCTTCAAAATTCTATTGACATTTCTCATGCTGATGTCATTAAGCAAGACAGCAAAACAAATATTTACAATTTACTTTAGCATACTATTAGGCATCCAAATAATGTATACTCTATGATTAAATTTATTATTAAATTAGACATATTGAATTTCTTAGAACATAAAATATGTAAAATTATAAATTCATATTAAATTATTGATTAAAATAAAATTATTTTGAAAAAAAATTATTAAAATTTTGTTATGAAATAAATTTTTTGAAAAAAAAATTATTCCACAAAAATCTAATTAAATGCTTTTTTGCCTTTTCTTGTTCTATATGCGTTTAATAGTTATTGAAAATACGTGAAAAAAAGAAAAAAGATTTTGTGGGGCATACTTTGAGGCTATGTTATTTAATAAAATATATTGCCTACTTTTAGGTAATGTCAACATTGAATTGAAACGTGATAACTTTAACAAGAAATCAGGCCATGATTTTCATAGTTACAAGATATTAAATGTAAGGACAGTTGATACAAGTTTAGACTCTTTAAGTTTTCTTATAATTCTTTTACATATATGACACATATATCCAAATATCGGCTAAGAATGAGTTAATATAAATTCTCAAGTTAAAACTATTTTGAAAACAAATATTCTTCAAAAATAACTGATATTCATTTTTGAATTGTGATATAATTAATACGGTGTTTTTTTAATTTCGGTCCATATCGTGTCAGATTTTCTTTTAAATGACATTAAAATTTTAAAGAATGTACAGCTTTTAAAAGATATAAATAATTTTTGCAACATGGATATAAAGAATAGATATGTACTTATGAAATACTTCAACTGTATTTGTTTGAACCCTTCCGACTTTCAACACCT
>PYHX02000495.1:4028832-4078678 GCA_004302925.2 Cochliomyia hominivorax | reverse complement strand
AAATAATTACAAACTGGAAAAAAATTATGAAAATTCCCAAGAAAAAGGAAAATGTTACTTTTTAGTCTTGCAAAAGAGAAGAGAAAGAGGAGAAACTTTAAAAGAAAAAACAAGTAAGAATGCTACATTCGGCTATGCCGAATCTTCAATACCCTCCGTTATGTACGTGCGTTATGTACGTTCATACACAAACCATACATACGTTATGTACGTACATGCACATACCATTCATTTAGCTATAACTTTTCTACTGAACCGATTTTGATCATTTTTGGAAGGAGGAAAAATATAGCTTAATATAGGCATAATTATTTATTCTAATTAGTTGATTTATTATTGACATTTGCGAAAGTTTTTAGCTTGAAATTTAAAAGTTGATTCCGATTTTTAGCAAATACTCAGACTCAAATTTTGATTTGATGCAAGAACATATTATACATTATGGGGTCTGAGATGATTCCCTCTTAGCGTTACACACACAATAACAAAATTAATATACCTCGTCATCACTTATGATGGTGGAGAGTTTAATTACTACAAAAAAAAAAACCTTTTTTGCCATAAAAAAGAAATTCTCAATTTAAGACAAATCTTGATTTCGAGCAAAAGGAGTTGAGTTGAGTTCAGTTAAAACCAGAAAAAGATGATGATAATAGGAAATAACTGTCACAAAAAGAAAATCTAGGCAAAAAAATGTAATAAAGATGCTGTAAAAGACATAAAAGTGACCTAAAAATAATTTGACTGAAGGGAGAAACAAAAAAAAAAGAAAAAAAAACTATAAAGAAAATTGTTTAAATTAAATGAGTTTGATGATGCGAATAGATTATGAACTCTTCTTCTCTAGAAGAAGAAGAAGTAGAAGAAAATAGTTAATTTTTTTGTAAAGTAATAATAATTAAATCCCCTGAGGGGAGACATAAAATAGAGATTACGACATTAACAATTATTCAAACATCCCTTTCATGGCAGAAGAATTAACAAGTTTTCTGGTTCATTAGTTATTTAATAAAAAACAACAGAGTATAATTTAGGCTTTAAATTTCATTGAAATTCGTTTAAAATAAATAGATTTTAATTATTTAATTTAGATTTTATTTGGCAAAAGTTTTTGTTTCCATTTAATTGCTCAATGACATAAAATTTGTTAATTAAAGGTTTCCTAAATTTATGCTACATTTAATGTCATTTGGTTTATCCTAAAAATAGACTCTAGTTTTTGTTCTTTTTTTTTTTGTGGAAATAAAATTGGAAATTATTTATTTGCATTTATTTTGTTTATTAATTATAAAAATGCAATTAAATTTACCTTTAAATTGTTTGAAAAAAATAGAAAAATAGAAAAATAGAAAAATCTTTTTTCTATTTAAAAATATTTACACAATTAAAAAAAAAATTAAATATATAAAAAAATCAGCAAATATTCTGACATGACTTTTATTTTAAATAAAATAAAATAAAAAATATATTTAATTATTTATCAACGTTAAAAAGAGAAATAAAAATAAAAAATATTCAAATGTATTTTTTTTTTTAATTTTTAACAACAATTTAAAGCAAAAATGCATTTAAAAAAATATATACAATTTATATACACTGATGCATATTTCTTTAAACGCATTAATTTATACAATGCGCTACCCTACACCAGCATGATGGTGGTGGTATAATACATTTGTGCAGATATTTGTTGTGGGCTTCAACCACTTTTAAGACTCAGCATTACTTTCTAATTGAATTTAACCATGTCCGTTCGGCTGGCTTGTTTGCCAATGTACTGGTTACAGCAGTGACCAAGGACGATGCCTATTGAAATTGGTAATGAATGTTCCATTATTTCATATGGGCTACATACGAATGACCCCCTAGTTTGCGATTTTGCCCCTAAAAAACGATTTTAATCAAATTTATCAAAAATTATTCCCATTGCACGAGGATCGGTCCACTATTTCTCATAGGTCACATACAATCCCCAATCCAAAAATCACTTTTAACGCATAAATCTCAAATATATTGGGTATTGTAATAATAATTGAACAAATTGATATAAATATAATAAAAAAAACCAAGGTGAAAAATTATACGAGGGTCGGCATATAATTTTTTCTAATTCACATTCTAAAAAAAATTTCAAAACGCACAATTTCCCACATAAATGTTGGTATCAAAATAAAATTATTGCTCACTTGAGCATAAAAATGAAAAGCAAATTATACGAGGGCCGTTCATAAAATTTTAGTAGCAGTCATTTAAACCAATAATGTGTTGTAGGGTATTACATATTCGGTGTAGGGTTCGCTTCCAAAAGTAAAAGACCTCTAAACAGTACTTTTCTTTGACTTATTTATGAGATCAAATGTTTTTGGTGCTATTTCATGTGGAATATTTCTATAAATGCAGACGTGAAAATTTCTTTTTAAAATTTTCAAACTAAAATATTCTAAGTTCCTTTTTTTTTTGGACAATATCTCAATTTTACTGTAAATTTTCTAATTTAAGAGATAAATTTCATAACCTTTAAAAATTTCCAAGAGAATTTTTCTGTCCGTTCAAGAAATGATTCCAATAAAATTTTTTCATAATCAAGAATGTTCCAATAGAGAAATGGGTCATATAATTAAACGTTTCGAAAATTTTGAACTAAAATTTATAAATATTTTCGACAAAATCCAACTTGGTCCAACAAAACGTTGGCCATACACTCAAAGGTCTGGTGTTAAACTGTCTTCAATGCTATTAAACAGTACAGGGAGAAATAGTGCGTTGAAAGATAACCTGATTCTTATATAAGGAATGGACTTTTCAATAGAGTTACACACTTCCAGTAGGAAATCAGTCCGTTTATCTCAATACTCCGATTAGTTGGTACGAAAAGCTAAAGCTAATGCTGGTATAAAAGACACAAGGCTCAAAAATTTACTGACAGGAACGAAGCATAAAATTTAAAGGTCAAAAACAAAGTCAAGATTTCTAAACAAATATTCTTGCTGCATAATGAATGACGAAACTTATCAAGCAGATTTTTCTCAACTTCCTGGTCAAAAAATGTATGTTGCTGATGCTCAAGGGGAAGAGTTAAAGAAAAGTTTAAGGTCTACGAAAATTTAATTCAAGGTATGTTTACAAAAAAATGCTGCTTTCATTCATAAGACTTCATTATGTGTTGACTTATTTTAGGCCTGACTTGGCATTCTGTCACTATGGTAAACAATCCCTTGAGTGGTACAAGAGTAAAAGGTAGCATTTGTACAAGAGAGGCAAATCCCCCCAAACTGCCTGAAACTAGGGTGAGTAAAGAGATATTGAGATCTTGTTAAAAGAGAATGAAGTGCGCAAATGTGTTCAAATGCGTGTACTCTCTGTTCGAGCAAACGAATTGTTAGAAGATGCTCTTCTCTATTTAAGGATAAACAAATGGATGAAGCTTGCATATTCCAGCAAAATAGATTTGCGATACATGTTTCAAAACCGTCAAAATCATTGTTTAAAGAACACAGCATAACCCTGTGGGACTGATCGGCTTACAATCGAACTTAAAGCCAGTGGAGAACCTGCAGGCAAACATGGTCCATAAAGTTGATCCAAATAATGTGTAAAACGAAAACATCAGTTTAATAGAGCTAAAATTGTAATTGATTTCGATCTTCTAAAAAATTAGTAAATCTCGTTTAATTTTTTTAATTATTAAAAAAAGTTATACGCGTTTATAAGAACAAGCACCAGTGTATATTTATAATATATAAAAATATTTAAAAATATAAAATCATACAAATTTATTCTCATTTTAATTTAAATAAAATTTTATAGATTTTTTTTATATTTCCAGATACACAATGAGATAATAATTCAATTCTCTACACAAAACAGATATTTATATATATATTTTACTTATATATATTTTAACTGAAAACAGAATCGTAAAAACTGACTTTATATACAAATAAATATAAAATAAATATGAAATAAAAGTTATAAATAAGTCGAACAGTAATTTCCTTTCTTCAATCCCTTCACTATATGTTTTACTTTAAATTTTCCATTTTTGCCTTAAACTATGCAGCACTTTAAAAGAAATAATGTCCATTTTATTCATCTCTGTGTTTTTTTAATATAAGCCTTTTCACACACACACACGCATATGACTTTATGTAATTTCAGAGTCTATAACTTAGTAAAATATTAAAGAAAAAACTTCATTTGCAAATATATTAAAATATTACGATTGATTACATATTTATATGTATTTTACTTGATTGTTTACTATGGCATACTTTAAGGCTATGCTGTATTTTTAAAATAAATTGCCTACTTTTTGGGTTATGTCAATAAATTAAAAATACATAAACATAAAATAAAATTTACAACTTTATTTTTCATAAATATTAAAAATTCAATTTTAATAAAAATAATAAAAAATACAGTGAACCATAAACAAAAATTGTATCTCTAGATGAAATATACACAAAATTCTCTTTAAAGAGAAAGTATATATAAAGTTCTTAAGAGAAAACTTTCTTAACAATTTCCAAAACTCTTTTTTTAAGAGGAAATTTTCTAAATATTTTTTGATAAAAAAGAGAAAATAAAAATAAGTTTAAAGAAGAATTTTCCGCAATTATCGTTTAAGAGAAAATATTCTCTTCAAAAAAATTATTTTTTAAAGAAAAAAAAAATTAATTTATTAAATTTAAATTTAAAACTTTTTTATTTAAAAAGTTTTAGTAAATTTTTCAAATTGCGTTTTAAGAAATTATTTTAAAAAATTCAGTATTATGCAAATTTTTCCTGAAAAATCTATTTTTAAAGCAAATTTTGTAAAAATTCACTTTCAAGAGAAAATTCTCTTTTTAGAAAACAATCGTCGGAAAATTCTCTTTTATTGTCCTTAGCATTCTATTTGTAGAAAAAAAATCATATTATTTTTTTTTAAGAAAAAAATTAGGGGCATTTTCCTTTAAAAGAAAAATATTTTCTAAATTCTTGTTAAAACGATTTTTTTAAGTTTTCATTCTCTGAAAATTCTCTGTTTTGGGAAAATTTTCCTAAAAATTATAAAAAATAATTCTTAAAACGAATTTCTGAAAAATCTCTTTAAGGGGAAATTTTCTGAAAACTCTCTGAGAGAAAAACTTTCTAAAAGTTTTCCGTTAAGAGAAAATTTTCTTAAAATTCTCTTTTGAGAGCTTTTCACTACAAGAGATAGTTTTCTGAAAATTTCTATTGAAAAAATAATATCCTAAAAGTTTTTCATAAAAAGATAATTTAAAATTTCTCTTAAAAATCTAACTTTCTGAAAATTGTTCTTGAAAATTTCGTTTGAAAAGTTTTCAGAGAAATTTTCTCTTAAATGAAAGTTTTCAGAGATATTTCTCCTTAAAGAGAATTTTCAGAACAATTTTCTCTTAAAAGAGAATTTTGAGAGAAATTTTCTCTTAAAAGAAAATTTTCAGAAAATTTTCTCTTAAAAGAGAATTTTCAGAAAATTTTCTCTTAAAAGAGAATTTTCTCTTAAAAGAGAATTTTCAGAAAATTTTCTCTTAAAGAGAATTTTCTCTTAAAAGAGAATTTCAGAAATTTTCTCTTAAAGGAATTTCAGAACATTTACTCTTAAAAGAGAATTTTCAGATATTTTATCTTAAAAGAGAATTTTCAGAAAATTTTCTCTTAAAAGATAATTTCCAGAAATTTTTCCTTTGAAAGAGAATTTTCAGAAAAATTTCTCTTTAAAAAAATAATTTTCAGAAAATTTTCCCTTAAAAGAGAATTTTCAGAGAAATTTTCTCTTAAAAGAGAATTTTTCAAAAAATTTTCTTTTAAAAGAGAATTTTCAGAAAATTTTCTCTTAAAAGAGAATTTTCAGAAAATTTTCTCTTAAAAGAGAATTTTCAGAACATTTACTCTTAAAAGAGAATTTTCAGAAAATTTTCTCTTAAAAGATAATTTCCAGAAATTTTTCCTTTAAAAGAAAATTTTCAGAAAAATTTCTCTTTAAAAAAAATAATTTTCAGAAAATTTTCCCTTAAAAGAGAATTTTCAGAGAAATTTAATCTTAAAAGAGAATTTTCAGAGAAATTTTCTCTTAAAGGAGAATTTTTAAAGAAAATTTCTCATAAAAGAGAATTTTCAGAGAAATTTTCTCATAAAAGAGAATTTTCAGAGAAATTTTCTCTTAGAAGAGAATTTTCAGAGAAATATTTTTCTTAAAATAGAATTTTCAGAGAATTTTTTAAAGAGAATTTTCAGAGAAATTTTCTCTTAAAAGAGGCAGCTTTTTGACCTTAAATTTATTTCATATATTCGACTTAAATCCATTAATTTAAAATTATTTTTTAATTTTAGTATTTAAAATTGTTAAAAAATTTTAAAAAATAAATCATATAATATAAATCAAATAATCAGTTTGCGGTGACGAATGATGAAAACTTATGTGTTTTTTTCGTGTTTCTTGAAATGTATAATTTATTTTTTTGTAGATAATTTTTTATGATAAAATATTCATTTTTTTTTAATTTTGCCACCACAAATCTTTATGAATCACTGAAATTTGCATTCAAGGTGAAAGATCATTTAAATAATTAAACTCCTACGCGTAACAAAATAGCGAAAAAAAACACAAAATGATATGAAGAAATAAAAAATAAAATAAATAATTAAATGCTGGAAGATAATTCATTTTAGACAGATCTGAACATATAATTTATTCTCGTTTTGTCGGGGAACAACGAAAGAAATAAACGGATAAATAGAAAAACCCGTGAATATTAAACACGTGACTTTAGTAACACTGGGTATCATTAGTGCGTCTTCCCCCAACCACCAACTACAATACCCCAAAAAAGGAAACCGGAAACTGTTCATACATAACCAAAAAAAAAACATATATTCACTCACACAAAGATAACAATAACTGTTTACAATGATAATGAGTGTTATAGTGAATGGCTGACAGATGGGGGGAAGGAGAGCCAGAGATAACATTTTTTCCCCTCAATAACTTGAATTTTAAAGCGCTAAAGAAAATTTCTTTCTCCAAATATTTGTATGAAAAGAATAAAAAGTTATAAATTATAAACATTCGCTGGGGAGCGAAATGAGGATTTAAAGAGATTTCTTTCTTTAACAATACATTTGTTTTGTTCATTTAAAGCATACATTTAGGCATAAAATGAAAATAAATGTGAAGTTTCTAAAGTTTGTGGATTAATTGGTTTAAATTAAAATAAATTTCTAATAAAAGTAATGAAATTAATATTTGAAGACTTAAAGGAAATTTATGTAAAGAATTTTGTTTAAAAATTTAATATTTAATAAATTTTATGTCAAAAGAGAAATTATTTGTATTATTTAACAAAAAGAGAATTAACCAAAACATTGATTAAGGAAAAAGGACTCTTACAAAAGATTCTTTTCAAACTACCAGTTTAGACAGGAATTTCTAGAAAATTTTTAATAAAAGAGAATATTTTCGGAATATTCGATCTTTTAAAGAGAAATTTTCCATTTTTTTTCAAATTTTTCTCAAAAAAGAAATTTCTCTGCATATTTTTAAATGATAATTGAGTGAAATTTTTCCAAAGAGAGAAAATTTTGTTCTTGAAAGAGAATTTGTAGAAAAATTTTCTTTAAGAGAGATTTTGCTTTTCAAATTTTTCTCCTGAAACTAAATTTTTGAAAAACTTTATTTAAATAATTTATAAAAAATTTTCTTTTTTTTCATTATTGTTTAAACGAAATTTCTAACCAAAAGAGGAATTTTAGATTTTTTTTTCTTCTCTGAAAAACTTTTCCTTAAAAAAGATTTTTTACATTTTCTTTAAATTTTATTTTAAATAGAATTTATAGAAATTTTTCGCTAAAAGAGAATTTTATAACTGTCGATTAAAAGAGAATAATAAATAATAAGAAAAATTTTAATAAAAGTGATTCTTTGAATTGAATTTCTAAGAATTTTCCAAACATTTTTCCCATAAAAATAAATTTTCGAAAAAATTCACTAAAGAGAAAAATTTCCTAAGCTTTTTTTTTGAAAATAGAAAATTTAAAAATTTGTCTTAAAAATATAATTTTTGAAACAAAAATTTTTAAAAGATTTTTTGTTTTCTTTAAAAAGGAATTTAGAGGAATTTTCGCAAACATTTTCTATAAAAAAAGACTTTTTCATAAACGTTCTCTAAAATAATAATTTCTAAAGATGATTTCAAAAAGTTTTCAGGTCAGAGAATATTTTCCATTTTTTTTTTTTTGTAACAGAATATTTTCTCCAAATGTTTTTTCAGAGACATTTTTTTTAAATTTTGTTTTAAGAATATTTTTTTAAATTAAAAAAAATCTTTTTAGAGAAAATTTTTTAAAAATTCTCTTTCAGGAGAATTTTTTTTAAGTATCTTTTGTTGAAAAATTGTGGATGCTTCTCCTTTTATTGAAAACTTTTCTAAAAATTTACTTTTTAGAGGAAATTTTCTTCAAAATTCTCAAATTCTCTCTTTATTTATAAAATATTTTTGATTTTTTAGAAATATTCTATTCTTAGTTAAAAAAATGTTTGGATTTTTTAGAAAAAAATTTCGGAAATTTCTCTTTTTAGACACTTTTTTAAAGAATTTAACTGTTCACTTTAAACAAATTTAAAACACAAAATATTTTAATATTTATTGCATTTTGAAATAAAAAAAAAATGTGTTACATAATTTTTCTCTCCCTCAAACAGTTCTATTTATAGCCTACTTTAAGGCTGTTGTCTAATAAATTTGAACAGATTTAAAATTCCATTTAACTTTTTGTAACCACAACTATTAAGTTTTATTTGTCTTTGATAATTCCCTCACTCTCTCTTCTTGTGTTGTTTGTTACAATTAATGACAAACTTAAAGATCTCTTTACGCTCTAGTAAATATTTTCCACTCACACACACACACACTCACACATACGTTACATAGACCAAAAAGGAAATGAAACCAAAAACCCTTAAACTCAATCAATTTAAATGTTAAAACATTAAACAAGAATTTCTTACATACACATAAATAAACACCCATCCACACACACACATACATACATACAAAACATACACTCACATCACTAGACAAAGACAACTAAAACCAATGAAACGTAAGAGAGACACATTAGAAAATATTGGCCAACAAATCAACAATTTATTCCAAAAGAATAGAGAAATTTTTGGAAGCCCAACAGTTTTAAGAAAACTGAGAAATTAATTATTTAGATTTTTTCCCTAGATTGTCCCTTAGTAATCTACAAGGTAGTTAGATGAGATTAAACAACTTAAGTCTGTTTAATTACTTTTTTTAACCTAAAGACATGTTTAATTGATTTAAAGATAATATTACGTTTAAATGAGATTTTGAATTAAGTTTAAATTGAATGCAATTAATTATTAGCACTTGCGAATTTTACTGACCCCTAGTAACCTATAAGGTGTATAGAAGATATTGAACTCCTAAAATATTATTTTTATAATAAACTAATTGATTTCAAGTTCATATAAGGAAATTAAGTCTAACTAAAATCATTGGATTAAGTATAAGTTGACTGCCTTCTTGCTGTCCCCCAGTGATCTAGAAGGTAGTTAAGAGCAATTGAAAATAAGTCAGCTTAAGTAATTAAATTAAATTTTGGTTAAAAATAGAGACAATTACAATAATAACAATAAATGACCTTTGAGTTTTTGATAAATTTTTCAGAGGTTATGTTTCTATGTAAGAGTGAAAGAGAGGGGAAGGGGATAAAGGAAATTCAAAAGCTGACATTGAAAGCCTGTTTTACTTCTTATACTCATTGAAATTATAGACCTTCAAAATTTTATTGACATTCCTCATGCTGATGTCATTAAGCAAGACAGCAAAACAAATATTTACAATTTACTTTAGCATACTATTAGGCATCCAAATAATGTATACTCTATGATTAGTCAATAAATTAAATTTATTATTAAATTAGACATATTGAATTTCTTAGAACATAAAATATGTAAAATTATAAATTCATATTCAATTATTGATTAAAATAAAATTATTTTTTGAAAATAAAAAAATTATTCCACAAAAATCTAATTAAATGCTTTTTTGCCTTTTCTTGTTCTATATGCGTTTAATAGTTATTGAAAATACGTGAAAAAAAGAAAAAAGATTTTGTGGGGCATACTTTGAGGCTATGTTATTTAATAAAATATATTGCCTACTTTTAGGTAATGTCAACATTGAATTGAAACGTGATAACTTTAACAAGAAATCAGGCCATGATTTTCATAGTTACAAGATATTAAATGTAAGGACAGTTGATACAAGTTTAGACTCTTTAAGTTTTCTTATAATTCTTTTACATATATGACACATATATCCAAATATCGGCTAAGAATGAGTTAATATAAATTCTCAAGTTAAAACTATTTTGAAAACAAATATTCTTCAAAAATAACTGATATTCATTTTTGAATTGTGATATAATTAATACGGTGTTTTTAATTTCCGGTCCATATCGTGTCAGATTTTCTTTTAAATGACCATTAAAATTTTAAAGAATGTACAGCTTTTAAAAGATATAAATAATTTTTGCAACATGGATATAAAAGAATAGATATGTACTTATGAAATACTTCAAACTTATTTGTTTGAACCCTTCCGACTTTCAACACCTATTTATACTTGACTATAACTTTAGTCCGATCCCATTTTACTACATTTAAGGCCTTCATTGAAGTTATTAAAGATTTTAATTTTATTTTTATGTTGATATTCTTCGTTTGAATTTTTCAGGTCAATTTCAATATCAATAAAACTGTGTTTTTAGTTTCGGTTCCATATCGAGTCAGATTTTCTTTAAAATTAATTTTAAAAATGAAAGAATGCATTATGGATATCAAATAATAGATTTGAATGTCTGCAATAAATTACAATTATTTTTTTCAACATTCAGGATAATAATTAAAAAATATCCTTTCAAAATTTTATTATTATTTTTTTGTTCTTAAATATTTCGAAATAAAATATTTTAAATGAAATTTATAGTAACGACAAATTTATCAGGTGTAAGCTACAACGATATAGTCAAAAATATGTCTGTATGTATGTGTTAGAGGATATTATTACTTATTTTATATCTTTTTGTTAATAATTTTTATTATGATCGTTTATAATTGTAATTTTCACTTAAAATTCTTTTCATTTTACTTAAAAATTTCTTTGTATATTCGGAGAATTTTTGTTGTTGTTGTTATTTTAATATTCCTTTGAAATATCAAACACACATACATACAACTATTTGTGTATATAAATAATAATAATAACTACTAATACTGCAGCAGCAACTGCATTATAATCGCATTTACATAAATTTTCTCATTATTTTCTCTTTTTTTTCTATAATTCTCTTTTGCTTGAAAGCAACAAAAAGAAACAAAAAAGAGAAAAAGAAAAAAATTAACCTTTGTTGATAATTTTACACCAAAAAATATAAAAAAAGGAAAAGAGTAGGAGTATAAAAACAACAACAACAACAATAATAAAAGAAACAACATCAATGCTAAATAAAGAGCTGCTTAACAAAAATTTGTTGAACACAAACAACAAGAGTAAAGTGTTTGTAAGGATGTAAAGGCATGTATGTACTCTTTCCCCCCTTTGTTACACTCTCTTATACTTCTTCTTTTTGGTGTTAAAGTGTTTGGAAAAATTCGGAGCAAAATCTTTATTTTCAAATGATCCTTAATTTTTACTCTTCTTTGCGAAGTTTAAAAAACATAAAACTCTTTTTTCCGATTAAAATTTTTAAACTTATTTTACTCTTCTTTCAATTAAGAATAAAAAAGAGGATAATTTTCTAACTCGCTCTAAAAATGCGAAATGGTTGAAAACATAACAAAAATATAAAAAAATGCTTGTACATACAGAAGCACACAAAAAAATCTCTTGTGGCAATAAAACTTAATGTTGTTTTATATTAAAATAATGGAATATTCATACAAAAGTTGTAAACACACAAACATCTCTTTTTCAGTTAATTCAAAATTAAGTGTGAATTACTCATTTTTAAACTCTTTTCTTCGAATTCGCTGCTTTTTTATTTTTATCTTTTTAATTTCTATTATTTTTAGAATTAAACTCTTTTCCAAGAGCGACAAAAAAAATAAAACTTTCTTTTTAAAATTAAAATTAAACTCTTTAAAAGAGCCGATCTTACGAAGAATAATAAAAAGAGTCGAAAACGGCATCTTGCTTAATTTATTGAAACCCAGAAGGTGAACACAATAAAAACTCGTTTATTGAAGAGAGAAAATAAAATGTTTGTAAAAAAATAACACCCTGCAAAGTATGCAATATTTTTAATTAATTTCGATAAAGCTTCAAAAAGTATGCTATTAAAACTGTTTTTCTTTTTTTACATTTATAGAAATAATATTTGTGTTTAACTCACACATACATTTCAACAAATATTTAATAATATTAAGTAACAAAATTTTATCACCATTTTTTATTATTTATTTGTTGTTGTTTTATGAAATGTTTATTGTTGTTTTTTCGTTTTTTTTCTTGATTTTCATAAATATTTGTAAAGTTTATTATTTTATAGTTGTTGTGTTTGTTTCATATTTTATTGCATATCGTTAGGCTGCTAAATGGCGTTATTGTTATTGCCTACATTAGGGAGGTATTGAATTTAAATAATATTAAATATTTAGAAGATAAACAAATTAAAATAGTTCGCTTTTAGGAGGTAACAATGAAGCCACCTAATTTTCTTTTTATTTTATCAAAAAAGGCAAATGGTTCATGTCCTTTTCGTCTGCTGCGTGTTAATGTGGCCTTTTGTATTTTTTTTCTATAAACTGAGTAGAACATACATTAATACATACGTACATTACCTTTGTGTATGTAAAAATGTAAAAAATACATGTAAATTATTATCTACACGAGCTGTACAGGAGAAATAACATGTTGACATATTTCACATATTCAAATATGTTAAGAGATAAATATCAACAACCAACCAGACATTTTGGCAATTTTTTCTTTCTTTTCGACATTAAAATTGATTTCAATCAATAAAATTATAAAGAAGTTAATTTAATAAATATTTTATTATATTAAAGGAATTATTGAAAATTTAATTGAAAGATAAAGATTTGGAAACATTTTTACCTTTCGATTGTCCGGAGTCTAATAAAAAGCATAAAAAAATAGAAAAAAGAAAATATTTCTCCAGAATCGTTGTAATTATGGTTTTCACTTTTATATTCTATAGCCGATTTATAGTTATTGAAAACGATAAAAACTATAATTATACTTTTCTGAAGCATAGTTTAAGGCTATTCTATTTGAAAGATCTATTGCCTATTTTTAGGCAATTTCGATCAAAACATGATAATTATAGACGAATTCATAGCATTATTTTGATCTTAGATTACTCATACTACCGATTCAACAAAGATTATATAACATAAGAAATTTTACGCAAATATTCCGTCAAAATTGTAATAATTCTGTGTTTTTCTATATTCGATTTAAAGTTTTAAAAATATAAAAATAATGGAAAATAAATAATATTTATACTTTTGTAAGGCATAGTTTTAGGCCATTCTAGGAAATAAAATCTATTGCCTATTTTTAGGTAATTTAAGATAATGTTTTTATATTTTTGATAAATGCAAGTCAGATAAATAATAAATGTAATCCATCCATACATATATGATAGACAAATACATCCTAATACACCTTATACACATGTACACTAATAGCAAATTGTCTGGGAGTCAAACAATCTTACATATTTTTGACTATAACTATTTTTCTACTTATCCGATTTTAATGATTGTGGAAACGGTTATAAGTTCTATTAAGCTATTTATTATAGTTGTTCCAGCACCGATTTCACTGATTTTATAAAGGAAACTGACTAAGAGAAATATTAACAATTTGGGCAAATTTTAATGAATTCAAATTATTATTGTGACCGTAAGATTGTTTCCAATTGGCATGAAATAAAGCTCTTTTTAAAAATTAAACTCTTTAAAAGATCCGATAGTTCAAAGATTAAAAAAAAAGAGTCAAAAACTAAAAGTGAACTTTTATTATTTGATTTCAGATATTTAACCTCCTTGAAGAAGAACAAATTGTCTGAACACATTTCTTTCTTAATTTTGAGCAATAATTTGTAAGGCAAACAGAATGACAGACATTCATGGTTAAATCCACCCAGATTTCAATTTAGTCCAGGATTATAAATATTTTATAGAACTTTAGAAGATTATTTATTGAGGTGTGAAAAGAGACGGAAGTATGGATATATGAACTCGATTCAGATTTACATTTAATCTAAAAAAAAGGACTCGGGGATTAAGGTTATTAAAACCATATTTAAATAAAATAAAATTCAAGAAAGAAAAAACAAACAAAATATGGTTTGTAAATTGCATAATGACAGTTGTTTTTGTTTGTTTGTTTTCCTTATAGAAATCCTTTGACGTTTGTTTGTTTATTTCGCAAGAGAAAAACTTTCTTTATTCTCTTTATTCATTCCTTTACTCAATTTTTCTTTTAGCCACAATTTGTTTTTTGTTCATTCAATACAATTTTTTCTTTCCATCTTTACTTTGTTAAATTTTCTTTTAATTTTTTTTATTCGTTTTTCTTTAAGGAAATAAAGGAAAACAAAGAAAAATCCTTAATATAAGAAAAAGAAAAAAACGTTTGATTCCATTTTGTTTGTTGTACGGTGTGACTGAATATCAAACAATTGTTGAGAGCAAAAAGTTTTTTTTTTTTTTTTTTTTTTTTTTTTTGTAAAAAAATTTAAATATTTTTCACAAAATTTGTTTGTCAAGTTAAAAAACAAGTGAAAAAATCCAGGTTACAATATTTTTCAGTTTAACTCTCCTCTTTTTTTGAAAGAACAATTGATTAAACGATTTGTCCTGTCTTTCAGGCAAAAACAAAAGTTTGGAATAAATAACTAAATAAAATATAAAGAAAACAAGAGAAAAAATACAAAAGGAAGAAGAAGGATAAAAAATATATTGCTGCCTAAAAAAAGGCAACATATTTTTTTCATTTAGAAAAAAAGGAAATTAAAATTGAAAGTTTCTTTTGGAATAATTTAATGTAGAAGACAATGACAAAAGTATTTTTCTAAAAAAACTTTCAGAAATATTTGATTTTTTAAAGCCTACTTTCAGGACGGTTAACTTTATTTTAATAAACCTAATTTTATAAGAAATTTTAAATCAAAAATTTTTAATTTCATTTTAGATGAAAACTTTATATTTACCACACGACTTTGATTTGTCTAACAAACGAAGCTTTAAAAACGTTTGATTCTTTTGAGCCTGCTTTTAGGTGGGTTTAATAAAGTCCAATTTTAGAAGAATTGTAAACCATAAATTTTATTTTCATTTTAAATAAAAAAGCAATTTTAATTTTTCTAAATGAATAAACATTTAAAAATTTTGATTTTTCTAGAGCCTACTTTTTGGGTATTTTATTATAAATTAATAAAGCCTAATTTTGGGAGAACATATAATATGTAAATTTAAACCTCATTTTGAAAACAATGTTATATTCCCCATCTGATTTTTATTTTTCTAAATAAACAAAATTTTAAAAGTGTCTGAATCTTTAAGAACTACTTTTAATTCATCATTGGTATATTTTCGATCTGATTTTTTAATAAACGAAACTTTAAAAATGTTTAGTTCCTTAAAGCCTACTTTTAAGCCTTATTTTAGGAGTAGTTATAAAACATTAATTATAAGCTTCAATAGCTTTTACCCGTCTCAGTCTAAGACCTCGAAGGTAATGTATGTATAAATTTCATGCAACAGGCATTTTGCTAAGATCCCCTAACGCTACTTTTTTAACATTTTATTTAATATTTGCGTCGTATTCCTTTCATCCTGACCGTCCGAAATTTATTATTGTTTTTTAGACATTAGATAATCAATATTTACTCTACATAGGTGTACACCTACCCCTGATCCTCCCATTCTAAATTTTTTCAATAAAACAAATCTTTGAGAAAGTAATTTGGAAAAAATTTGAGAATTTCTAGCTGTTATTATTCAATATTTGTCCTATCGGATTGTTATAGACTGTGATATTTTCGGGTATATTGGGATGAAGCTGAGAAAATTTCAGCATAATCTGACCAGTTTAGTTTAGCTGTCTATAAGTTCCTAACAAATACAGATTTTCTAAAGCCTACTTTTAGTAGAATCTACTTAAATTAAATAAAGCATAATTTTGGAGAAAATAAATTAATTAATTAAAATCAAATTTATTTAAAATAAAATATCATATTTACCACATGTAACTAAAACGTTATCATCGAAAATTGCTTACCTGTAAAGAGAAGAGACAGAAAATTTGTATTAAATTTAAAAATTATTTATTATATATTAAAAATTATTTTAAAATATTTTTTTATAAATTTAAATTTTATAAATTTTTTAACTTTTGAGAACTTTTTCTTCTTAAAAAAATTATTTCATCTAACTTTATTTACACCCTCCTCTTCTAATTCTAAAAAATAAACTTTATTTTTCTGACCTTGATTTTGAAATTAATACGGTCGGTTTGTTTGTCTTTGTCTTTCTTTTATGGCAAAATAAATTTTTATCTTTTAATTTTCATTTAATATTAAAAAAAAAAACAAAAACATCATAAAAAATATAAAGAGAAAAAACTCCCCAGTCAATTAAGTATTTTCTAATTACTTTGGCTCGTCTCAATGACTTTGGGTTTCTGTTAAGGCGTAATAATTTACAAGAGATAAAAAACTAATGTTTTCTAATCTTTGAAATTTGAAAAAATACAGAGACACATACCAACAACTCATACAAATAAATATGACACTAATACTAGAAACATGTAATATGTAGTATAGATTTAGGCAAAAGAAAAAACTGTAAATGTATAGCATAATTGAAGGGATTTAAACGAAAATAATAATAAAATAATATATTTTTTAATTAAAGTTTAAGCCTAAAATAAGCTTATTTAAAACTTTATGGGAAAATATAGTAAATGAAAATTTATATTATTTTAAATGTTTTGCATATAAATTAAAACATAAAGAATTTAAAATGAACAAGTTAAAGTTTTTAACTTGGCTTTGACGAATTTGCTATATCTTTAAGATTTACAATAAGCATAACTCTTTGATCTGATAAATGTTTGCAGAAATATATCCAACGTCACACAACTACAACCATTTATTTCATCCTAATCGTAACCATATTAACGGAGACTTAAAAATAGTGGAAAATATATTTTTGCCTATAACTCAGAAACAAATGATTCAATTAATTTCATGTCATTAGTTTATATAACCGTTAAAAGCTTCTTGCTCTCATAGAAACTTCAAAAAAGTTAAAAAAGAAGGAAGAATAATATATGCGACCATGCCATTATACAATATTTCTCTGCCACAAATTCGTATAAAGTAAATACGTTATGTTCGTTCACACACACTTACGCATACAGTCACAGACGTGTACAGTATATAAAGGGTTTTCTATTCATATAACACAGACCCACTTAATGCGTCATAGAATTAGTTAAATTTTTTGCTATAACGTTTTTTTCTACTGAACCGATATTGATAAAGTTTGGAATGGGAATAAGTAAACACAGATTAACATTATATAATAATTTCATTCTAATTTGTCAGCCTAAAATGTTCCATTTTGTGGAATTTCTTCACATGAATTAAGAGGCTGGCTCAGATATCGGTCAATATCTTTCAATATACTGAACCGATTTGACTAGTTTTTAAATAGGAAAATTCTCAGGATTATAAAAAACACACCGGCCAAATCTCTATTAATTATTATGGATGTGAGGACAACAGACAAAAGGAAATAGTAAAATCGACTCAATTTCTGGTTTGTTTTTTGATACAAAAACTCATTCCAACTCACAGACGATTCATGGACAAAGCTTAATAAATTTGTACATTTCTAATTATATTTGGTACTTAATTTTTCAGTCAATATTTAATTAAAATAATTGCAAATTTGCCTAAATATATGCTACACTTTTAGTACACAAAACCGCAATTTTTTCTAAGCAGCTTTTTAGGGAAAGCATAAGAACAATTAGCGGAAAACCAATTTAGAGCATCTCTCATCTTTCTTGGTACTTAATATTCCATAAATCTCTGTTTAGAAATTATGTTGTGATATTTTTCCCTCAAAATTTTATTCCTCTTTTATGGCAAAAATATCATAAAACAAAAATTCATTAAATGACAGAAGCAAAAAAAAAACTGTTGATAACCTTTAAAATTTATGGCATAATTTTAGGGTTCCTTTGAAAAACAAGTTAAAAAATATAAAATAACAAATGTCTGCTCTTTCCCTTTTAAACCTTAGAAAAAAGAACTTTAGTTGTTCATAATAAAAAAAATATTTAACTTAATTCTAAAGTTTTTTTTAATTTTTAGGTGTTTAAACAGGAAATGAAAATTACTATCATGCAATCGGTAATTGTGTGAGTGTGTGTGTGTGTTTGTATGTACTCCTTTGCGTGTGTGTGTATTATATAGCTTTGGTATTTTTTTGCATTTATTTCCTTTGGACATTAAATTTCACATAAATATTTAAAACTTTGTAAATTAATGTGTCCATATTAAAATTGATAAATCCTTTTGAGGGATTTTTTTCCTTTTTTGTCACAATTAAAGGGAGGATATTTAAAAATATTTTAAACAGGAACACACGCATATATAATTTAGTAATTTATAAGAGAACACAAAGTAATAACCTACGAACTTATCAGGATTTACTTTTACAATTTGTGTTTGTACCAAAAATACTCAATAAAAATATTTTTTGAGTTTGAAATCCCATTCCAGGGGCACATTTGAAAGCAGCTCTCTAAAATATGAACCGCTGTCATCCTTGAATTAAATTTGTATCACATATCCATAAAATTAGTGAATATATTAAGTACACTGTTTCCAAATACCGTAGAAATTTGTGGACAATAGCTGAAGTTGACTAGAGGAAGCCTAGTTTGGATTAGATTTTACACCATGTTATACACTTGCTACACAAGTATATTTGGTATGTATGGAAACGTTAGAACTTGAAGATTCACAATTTTTAACGGAAATGTAAATGAGAAGTTGTTAAATGTCAAAAACTTAGGAGGAACATAAAATTTAGAATTTTTGCAGTTCTTTTTTTTTTTTGAAAAATAAATTTATCATTTGAAATTCAAGAAAATTCAAACGAATAACGGTATTTATTTGAAATTTCAATGTGATATTAATGAACTTTTTATAAATTAGGAAAATTGAAAATATACCCATTTTTGCATGCGGAAATACCCAAAATCCCACTCCGTATAAAACACGTTAAAAAATTTTTAAATTGTCACCCTGTCATTGTAAGGACCGTTCGGCAAAGAAATACTTCTTGAGCGTTTACCTTACATATATAGCTTATATTAAAACATTTAAAAATGATTCCACTTTTAAGATTTAATAAAGTAATTTTTATTATTTATTTTTCTTTTTTTATATAATTTGGAAAGAGCTTGTAGGAAGATCTTTGCATCGAACTTAACCGGATTTTTATTTGCATGAATTTTCCTTAATTTTTCTTTTAAAAAGATGAACAAATTATATATATAAAATGGTTTTGTGAGACCATAAATGGGCCACATTTTTGCAAAAGGGAAAAAATTAAATTTTTTTCAAGTTCCAACTTCAGGTGAATATAACTTTTAAACGGATTCATATATTTCTAAGGTTATTTCAGCAAAATTTGTTGGAATTTTATAGGCAATCGGGAGTATATTTTTAAAAAAATGTTAGATCTTATATTAATTCCACTAACTTGAAATCTAAGAAAAACATGGATCAAATTTTGTTATAATTCTTTTTCGACTTGAATATCTCTGAAAATATGAGAGATAACCTACAGCTGTAAACATAGAGATTAGAGAGATTTAAAAGCTGTAGCTGTGTGCTCAATTCCTTTTATTTCAATTTATTAATGAATTTTTGACGAATTAAAAAAAATCAACATAATCGAGGTGACCAAAATGGGAGGGTCACCTACTATGACCTTGACCACTTAGGCCCTTGAAATCCTACAAATCAACTTAAAATTACCTTAATTCTATTCGTATGAAATATATTTAAAATAACTCTCGCCGCTCAAAAGTTATAGAATTATTACCAAAATAAATCGAATTCCTCACATCCTGCTAGCCGAGGTAGTCAAATTTGCAAGCTCACCAACTACGCCATTTTGCAGAGAAGGACCTGTAATCCTCCAAATCAACTTGTAAATATCTCAGCTTTAACGGAGTGAAATTTCAATAAGACAAATCTAACGGTATAAAAATTACAAAATTATTTCCAAAATATATCGATTTGAAACACTATGGGGTGGATGTCGTAAAAATTTACTCAAAAGAAAAATTCTGAGTCGAACACTTTCTCTGATTTCAAGTTTCGTTTAAATTTTTAATTACAATTTTTATATACATTTTTACATTCTCTTTTGTATTTAAGTGTAAAACTAAAAAAGCTCCGACTTTTCAATGATTTTCCCCATTTTATTATTAAAAAAAAATAATAAAAAAACGTTTTTTGTTATTATATTTTTAATACATTTAAAATCCTTTTGTGTTGTTTATTTTAGTGAAAATTATTATCTTTAAACCTCAATACACATAAGAGTCTCTTGTGCGTGTGTGTGTGTGTATTAAACTCTTTATAAAACATATACTCTACACTCATACATTTATGTATTTTAAACATTTATTGAGATTTATTTTGTTTATATGTGAATGTAGAGATAGACAACAACTTAAATTTTATATAAATAATAGATAATTATTACAAAAAAAAAGCTTTATATAAAATCCCTGCTATCTCTCTGTCTCTCTCTCTCTCTCTTTCCCTCTTCATTTCCCTCTCTCACTTAACTATTAACAGAGTTTTATTTTATTCATAACCATAACAATTATATAAAAATATATATTTTATTTATTTAAAATTTAAAAACGGCTTCCAAAAAAAAAAAAAAAAAAAAAGAGTCGAATGAAATGAAAAGAACTTAAAACAAAAGTAACCAAAACAACAGAAACAGAAAATTTTATGGAAAATATTTTTAAATGTTTTTTATTGTCCCTTTTGTTTCAGTTATTTGTATGTGTGTGTGTGTGTATAAGAGAGAGCAAGAAAGTAAGAGTTTGTTTTCTTGTTATAAGAATGTTTTTGTGTATGTGTATTTTCCAAAATGTGTTGTCTATATTTAGGCTGTTATGTAATTATTTTAATTAGCATAATTTATGTAGCAGACAAAAAAAAATTATTCAAAATATTTATTTAGTTTTAAATGAATGAATTTCTTATTTGTTTGTTTAATAGTAGAAAATATTATAATAAAAATGTAAAAGGAATTTAAACGGCTTCTAAAAGAAACATCAAAAAGCAGAGTCTATTGTGGAAGGAGCTTTTTAAGTATGTAGAGAGAAATATGGAGAACATAAAATTTTAATAGAATTGAAAATAACTGAAAAATAACTTATTTAAATAATTTAGAAATTTTTTAAAAATTAATCAATTTAATAGTTAAATAAAATGCTGCCAATATTGCAAAGAAAATGGAGGCTTCATAGATAAAAATCGAATTTTTCATCTTTTTCTATCAAATCTCCCAGGGATAATTTATCATAAAATTTCACGTTAACATTTTTGAGGTGTTTTCCAATGGATTTGTAAGAGTACTAGTTCTTAGTGAGACCGCAGCATAGGAAGTAGACCTACAAAGTTGCTCACTTCTGGTTTTGATTTTTTTCCCTTTAATTTCCAAATTTTATTTGATTAAAAAATGAATATATGAAGAAAATCCTTGATAGGTCCAATTGATTAGGATTTTAATATATCAACTATAGTCACAACACGTTTTCCCAAAATAATTCTGTGAAACCTAATAATTTTTAGGGAAATTTTACAAGAACTTTCTTGAATTCTTTTTAAATTCATTTGAAAAAGCACAAGTTCTTAGGAGCTTCGGGGAACAAGATGTAAACCTTGAAATTGCTAAGCTCTTATCTTTTTTCTTTTACGATTTACATGTAGATAGTCCTTGTAATATTTTAAACTTTACAAGGACATTTATGAGATGTTTTTCAACTGATTTGTAAAAGTTTCTAGTTGGTCCGCATATCGGAGATTTTTAATAACACACATTCGAACAATGAAATATTATTTATTAAAATGTCACATCCATATTAAATAAATTTTGAAAAGCTCAAGTTATCACTGAGTACGGATAACGGGAAAGGACCCTTAAAGTTGGTCATCTCGGATACAGATTTTTTTTTAAAAAATGACCAAAATTTCATTTATGATTTTATTGGAAAACAATTTAGATACAGAAAGTCCTTGTAATTCTTTACAGAAAATAGGTACAAAAACGTCTCCTATAGTTTAAGATTCACCTTTAAAATCCTGTATTTTCCTCTGGACTATAATTTTTTCTTCATAATTCTAAAATAATAAAAAAAATAACGTTTATTATTTTTAAAACGAATTTTCCCCGAATGAGTATTTTGGGTATTTTAGAATAACAAAAAATAGATTTCCACTGTTAATATTCCTCCATTGAGAACAATTTTGTTCATATCATGTTAAAGTTAGTTTTATTTAAGATCAAATATTAAAAAGAAAATCACAGATTTTTTTTGAAAAATTCATTTAATAAATTTAGTTTGAAATATTAAAATATATTTCTAATTTTTAACTTTTTTTCTTCCCCAAATATATGCTTATTTTCCTTTCTCCCAAAAACTATGCTTTATTTTCCTTTTTATTAAAAATGTCTTATTTTTATACAATTAAAAATATTTTTTTAACGTTTCTTTAAAATCTTTTCACTCCCTAAAAGTATGCTAAAAATAAAGGTTTGAAAAAAATTGCTAATTTTTCATAATTTAATTAGATTTCACACAATTGTTGCCTTTTGCTCAATTCCACTCATGCATTTAATTATAATTACAACAAAACGTTGACCAATTTCATACATGTCACCCATTAAAATTAAATAAAAAACCAACAACATTGATTTCAATTAAATTACACATATAAAAGAAACTAAAGCCTAAAAGTATACTATTAAAAAATAGAAAAATAAACAAATTATGTAACAGCAAAAAAAAAAAAAACAACAACATTGACAAACACACACACATACTTGTCGCACACGTAAACGTACATACATAAAGAACATAATAAACCATAATGTTATAATAAATTAAACATCAACGCCTTTTTCCTGCATTTAAATCATTCATTCATTATTACACGTATAAAAACACAGTTCGAAATGTTATAGTTACGAGGGTTTTCAAAGTTTAGAGAAAAGTGTATAAAATGTGTGTAAAATAACCAACGACAACTACAAATTACGAAAAGAAAAGCAACAACTCAGCAAAAGCTACAAAAAAAAACACGACGTAAAGGCTAAAGAGAGGGAGTAAAAATTATTATTGATGGTGAAAACTCCTTTTTGAGACCAAAACAAAAAAAACCGGGAGGGAGAATTTTTATGTCAAAGAGTTTGAAACTGAGAAAAAAATGCAACAACAATTTTTCCGCCAGCTGGGGGAAAAGTCATATACAACGTTATGTTGTATAGACAGAGAAGATGAGTTGAGGATGAAGAGAAAGAAATATGAAACAAATAAAAATTTGTTACATAACTACTAAACATTTTAATGTAGACACATTTTGCCAACAGTTCGGAGAAAAAGAAGATGAATTAGGGATTTCATAGCTCCCTTAAATTACAATGAACTACATAAAATTCTAGACATAAGACTACGTTGTAGTATAGATAAGAGACTATGTTATAGTCAAGCAACAGACTACATTGAAATCCAGATTAAAACTACGTTAAAATATAAATAAAAGATACGTTTTAGTAACGCAACTGTGTAATAATACGATACGTTACAGTAATAGATACGTTGAAGTACAGATTATACAATACGTCCTAATAAGAAACTACTAACTAACGTTAAAGTCCAGATTACAGACAATGTGACTGTATAAATAACGTAGTAAATAATAATAATACTAAACGTAATAGTCTATTCGATGAAGTCTAGTCTACCCTCTAGTCAAGATGCTATAATCTTGATTGCAAACTACACTATAATTTAGATACTAAACTACGCTATAGTTAGATACGTTATCGTCTTTTATTTCAGTTTTGACGAACCCAATTTTACAGTTTTTGATTGCGGATTGATTAAGATTTTACTCCAGTCTAGATAAAACAATACGTTATTATACTGACTTTAAAACACATTTTCGCCTAGACTTGAGAACATGATGAATTCTAAAAAATAGACTACATTTTAGCGAAAAGAAAAGGTTACGTTACTGTCTAGACAATTGTCTACGCTGTTATCTAAATAAAAGACTACGTTTTTGTCTACAAAAACTATGTTGCAGTCTAGATAATATACTACGCTGTAATCAAGCAAATGTATTACGCATTAGTCTAGTTACTAGACTATGTCAAACCTAGGTCGTAGAGTATTTTGTACTAGACTACGTTGTAGTTTAGATACTAGACTACGTTTTATATAATATTGTTTTCTATATAACAAACTACTTTGAAATTTAGCAGCGATAGACTACTTTGCATTAAAAGACTACATTCAAGATTGTAGTCTAGAAAATGAAAATATTTTGGTATAGAAAATAATCTAGACAATTGCTATGCTGTAGTCTAGAATATAGACTATATCGTAGTTTACACAAGAGACTACATTAAAGTTTAAATAATTGTTTTGTTTTTTATTTCAGTTTCAAAAACCGTCGGGCTATAAAACAGCTGTAAGTTTGTGTGTAACTTTCAGTACAGAGTGACTAAATGAGTGATTATTAAAAAGGTGTCCGCCAGTTAAGGTTGTTGCCATGCCTCATCATTAACAACTATGTGTATGCAACAGCAACAAAAACAACTAACAGCGGTATATTAACGTCAACGTCTTTGTCGTCATACTTATCGTTCTGCACCTCAACATCATCATCATCATTAACAACAACAGCAGCAACATAATAATCATGAAACAAACACGCACGCAAAGGCTTAACATAAGAACATATACTCACACATAAATACACTTCAAACAAACCCACCTCACATACACATACTCACATATGTTTACAAACGCCTACACATATATAGAAATACATATTTTTTCATACATACAAGAATTTAAATATCCTTGCAAATACAAACATACAAACACTTTGTTGTAAGTATACGTCTATATTTGTATGTAGTAGTATGTATTCTATATGTGTTTGTATTTATGTTAATAAGTATTTTAGTTTTATTTTTGTAAACAGAGAATTATCACACAATTATGTATGTGTGCGTATATGTGTGTGTGTGTTTAACAATCTCTGGTTATGTGTGTGAGCATAAATAAATGAATGTGACGAATGAAGGTGGGTGGTTGGTAGTGTTGGTCTGGTTGTTGTTGCCTATTGCTGTTTTTTGTGTTTATTTTGAAGGGGTTGTAAAGAGAACCCCTTAAACAACAGCAGCAGCAGCAGCAACAACAACAACAACACAACAAAATAAAATGTCTAAGAGAAATAAATAAAGTGCAAAATAAAAGGTCACATGACTTATCTGACTTTTTAGCTTTAAAAACAAAAATACTAAAGGAAAAAAACATCAGACAGAGGTACTTGAGGTGGAAATATATAAAAAATTACACACACACACACATACAAAATTTATAGCATAATTCAAGGGTTGTTTTTTTTCATTAATAACTTTAGCAAACATAAACAAAAAATACACACAAACATCTTTACGTTTTATAAAATTAACTAAAAAAAGCTAAAATTTGTTACTCAACAAATAAAAAATTAAAAAAACTTAAATAAAAAATATAAAAATTAAACCAGAATTTTATGTATTTAAAACCGCAATAAAGTTTATATTTTAACTTGTTTTTGTGATCATAAAAATTACTTGTTTTTAAACTAAAACACAAAAACAAATAATATAATTAATGTATTTAGAAGCATAATTAAAGGCTGCCCATAAAGATCATATTAAAAAGCATACTTTTAGGTACATTTAGGATAATAAAGCTATTTAACTTTTTAATGGGATTCATGAGGTTCTTTCCTTAACACATAGAGGATTTGGAATATGAGAAAAATGTTGATGTTAAAGTAATTAAATATCAAATAATTTTTTTCTTATTTAAAGATTTTTTTTTCAAATTTCAAAATAATGGAGTCCGTTCTGACATGATTGACAATTACTGCGTATTTAGGTTGCTCGACTTATGACCGATAGACTCTATTGTAGCTTAGACAGAAGAATACGTTATTATACTGACTTTAAAATACATTGTCCCCTAAACTTAAGAATATAATGAATTCTTGAAAATAGACTACGCTGTTATGTAGATAAAAGACTACGTTGTTGTCTACACATAAGTCTTCGTTCCATTCTGCGCTGTTGATTACGTGGTAGAGTACACATTACAGAATAAATGGTAAACTACGTTGTAGTCTTAATAATTTACTACGTTGAGTTGAAGGCTAAATAATACACTACATTGTTCTCTAGGCAATAAACTTCGTAGTTCACCCATGGAATTACGTTGTAATCAGTCAATAGACTACAGAGTAGTCTAAAACATCTTTCCAGTTGGCACAGAAGACTATGTTGTAGTCGGGGCATTAGACTACGTTAGAATCTAGACATGTTGTAATCTATACAAAAGACTACATTGTAATCGGGAAAACAGTCCAAGTAATCTAGACAATACATTATTATCTATGGTGTAGCCACGGGACTTATGGTATTCTCGACAACAAAACTACGATAGTATCAAGACAAAAACAACGTTTTTGTGTTGACAATCGATTACTAAGTCAGGACAAACTTAATCTTAACAAATATAAAAGTCTTCACAGTAAACTACGTTGTAGACAAGGTATATTTGTAAACTTTACGACAGATAATGTTGTATTTCATGTAATAAACTACGATGTAGTCTTTTATAAAATATAACGTAGCCTAAAAAAACTACGTAGTAGTCTGGACAATTTTGTGGTCTAGACAATGTAGAAGAATATGGAGTAGTTTAGACAAGAGAATACGTTGTACTACGTTGTAGCTAAAATACTAAACTACGTTATAACGTAAAAAAAGAACTTTTGTTAATTTTAATTAAATTAAATATTTTTTAGCTTTAAAGTAAAAAATGTATTAGAATTCAAAGCATATTTTATTATTGGGGCTGCTGATTTTTGCTATTTTTTATAATTTATTTTTTTATATAATTTTTTATTGTTATTCTTAGTAAATATTCATCTTGTGGAGTTTGTTTCTATTAAAAACCATTATGGCTGTTATTTTAGTTCAAGGATTTTCATTTAAAATAAATATGAAAAAAATAATGCAACAACAAAACAATATTCAGCAATTACAGTCCTGGGTCCTACAGTTTCCATTCGCAAATTTCGACTCAAGTAAGAATTACAAATCGGAAGGAAAATATTATACATCTAACATTACATAATACATTCTTAGGTAATACTAAAAGTAAGGAGTTCACAATTAACTCTTTTAACTACAGTTTCAATACATTTTGTAGAACTTTCCGAACTGTAGGAGTTTTACAAAGTTTGAGTAATTTAACGGTATTTTTTTACAAAGAGCTTGTTTTTCTGCTTGTATATGTATGAGAGTGTATGTGTGTGTGTGTTTTTGAATGTGTTATCAACATTTTTATTTTAATTAAAATCCTGCCAGACGCACAGTTTCTCTTGATTTCTCTTTTAACATTCGTTTTTTTTTTTTTTTTTTTGCATTTGCAATTTTCTTTATTTCATATTTATTTTTATTTCTTTTTTCTCTTTCTTTGCTACTCGTGGCATTAACTTGGCTCCATTCTCTAAGTAACTGTATGAATGACTAAATTTTACTTTGTGGCTGCTAAAGAGAATGAGTGAGAGTGAGTAAGTGTGTGTGTAAGGAGGACTCAAAACGTCTTATTACTCTGTAGTGTTAATGTATTAGTGTGGCATTTAATTCTAAACCCAACTACGCCCCATTAATGACTTAAAGCAAAAATTTTTATTGTGAACAACAAAAAAAAAAATTAGAGAAAAAATTAGAACGAACAGAAAAAAAGTAAAAAAAAATTATTATTAAAATGCATGTTGGACACTTTATTGCCACAACTATGTCAACTATTTTAACCTTAAGGCGGTAGAAATTATTTAAATTTTTTCTATAGTTTTTTCTTTCATTTTTTGGTTGCATTTTGGTTTTGCATGTTGGCCCAAGAGATTAAGGAAATTATTATTTTTTTCTTAAACTTAAAATGAAAATAGAACTAATTTTATACCAAAAGCAATTAAAGTCATAAAAATAAAACAAAAATATAAATAATAATGCTATATTCGGCTATGCCGAGTCTTTAACACACTCCACCTCAAATGAGTGTGAAGTGAATACGTTATGTTCGTACTAACACACTTTCATATATACTCGCTTATACAATTTATATCAATGTTTTTCTTATATGTAACACAGGAACACTTAATGGTTCATTAAATTAGTTATATTTTTACCCATATTTTTTCTACTGAACCGATTTTGATAATGGTAACGAACATAACATAATGTTGCGGCAAAATTTCATTCCAATTTATAGATTTATAGTTGACAATTTTACTAAAGATTTTCGCTTGAAATAAGAGTTTGCCACAGATATCGGTCTATATCTTTGAATATACGCAACCGACTTTCCAGGTTTTACATAGGAAACATCTCAGTACTATAACAAATACTCGGGCCAAATTTTATTGAGCTCTGACAATTTCTACGGATGTGAGCGTGCCAAAACAGTCAAACGGACAGACATAACTAAATCGACTCAAATTTTGACATTATGATCTGAGATTCCTGCTTAGCGATACGAAAGGTATGACAAAGTTAGTATACTCTCTAGTGGTGGTGGAGAGTATAATAAGGAAATTGTTTACAATACTAAAACTATGCTATACTTTTTGTAAACTCCTAATCGTTTGCAAAGAACTACTTTTATTAAAATGACTCAATTTGTTTTAAGAACTTTAATTTTATATCAAAATAACAAAAATGCTTACAGGAATTTTGTTATTAAATATCGACAAATTTTCTTAAAATTTAAAAACTTCAACTTTTTAAAAAGTTTAATCTATTTTTTTCCATTTTTTTAAATTCTCATTTTATTTGAAAAATTTATTCATTCAGTTAAACAACTGAAAACGGGCACGAATATTTTCATTTAAATACAAATTGACTCTCAAACTTATGTAAATTTTTTGTTTTCGTTTTCATTTCATTTTTCAATTTATAACATTTTTGTTAGATTCTTCATAATTTTAAGTAAAATTTTGTATTATTAAATATAATAAATTATTAATACTAAAATTTTCTCACATGCGTTTAGGCACGAACAGTTTTTTAAAATAAAATTGGAGTAACAATATTTTTTATTTCTATGAAATTTATTCGTCTTCTTCTTTTTGGTATACAAAACACCTGACTGCATAATAAGCCCTGCAGGTTTAAAGATGAAATTTGATATATGTATCTAAAAGATAAATTTTTATCTTCATAAAATTATTAAACTGAATCTTTATCCATCCATTTGTCCATTCTCTATACATGTATCTATCTATCTATCTATCTATCTATCTATCTATCTATCTATCTATCTATCTATCTATCTATCTATCTATATCTCTATATATTCATATATTCTTTAATGTCTTTATCCATGACTTTATTTATTTTTCTTAATCCATCCATCTACCTCTTCATTTACCTTTCAATTTAAAAATATATCTATTACCCAATTAATCTATAAACTTGTGCGTCCATAACATTATACATTCACATGTGTCTCTATTTATAGCTAAATCTAATTCTCCATCCAAAAAACTATCTGACTCTACATCCATTAAGTCATTCATCAAATCGATTTATGTGTTTATATGTTCATCCATGTATCTATATATCTTTCCATGTATCTATATGTTCTTATATTCATCTATCTACTTCTATCTCTCTCCATATATCCATCCATCTATAATATCAACTATTAGAGCATCTTACTCCATATCTAGTTACCTATCTGTCCACCCTTTTCAGAATATATTTTTATCTATATATATATATATATATATATATATATATATATATATATATATATATATATATATATATATATATATATATATATATATATATATATATATATATATATATATATATTGCTTCATCTATATACGTATCTATGAATCTATAACATTGTCAAACTTTGCATCTATTCATGTATCGTATGTATCTATATATCTATATTTGTATTTATCTTTATATCTATGATGTCGCTTTCCATTCTATATACTTTTCTTTCGATCTCTGAATCTACCTGCATCTATTAATCCATCTGTTTTACTAATTATATCTACATCTTCTATTCCATCTATCCTTGCGACCTTTTTCTACTCATCTATAACATATCTAACTCTGATTTTTTTCCATCTATTTCATTCGTCTATCAATCCTTCTATATATCTATTCATGTCCTACATCTAATTGTCCATGTAACTATATATCTATCTTCTCTTTCTGTCGCTATAACTATAACTTCTCTCTTTGTTACATCACGTGTCTGTAGATCTAACTCTGTAATAAAATATCTTGTTATCTACCTATCTCTATCTCTCTACTCCTATCTATCTATCTATCTTATCTATCTATCTATCTATCTATTCTATTATTTATCTATCTATCTATCTATCTATCTATCTATCTTATCTATCTTATCTATCTATCTATCTAATCTATTCTATATCTCTCTATCCTACTATCTATCTATCTATCTATCTATCTATCTATCTATCCTATCACTATTATCTATCTATCTATCTATTTCTTATCTATCTATCTATTCTATCTATCTATCTAATTCTATCTATCTATCTATCTATCTATCTATCTATATCTCTCTATCTCTCTATCTATCTATCTATCTATCTATCTATCTATCTATCTATCTATCTATCTATCTATCTATTTATCTATCTACCTATCTATCTATCTATCTATCTATCTATCTATCTATCTATCTATCTATCTATCTATCTATCTATCTATTTATCTATCTATCTATCTATCTATCTATCTATCTATCTATCTATCTATCTATCTATCTATTTATCTATCTATCTATCTATCTATCTATCTATCTATCTATCTATCTATCTATCTATCTATCTATCTATCTATTTATCTATCTATCTATCTATTTATCTATCTATCTATCTATCTATCTATCTATCTATCTATCTATCTATCTATCTATTTATCTATCTATCTATCTATCTATCTATCTATCTATCTATCTATCTATCTATCTATCTATCTATCTATCTATTATCTATCTATCTATCTATCTATCTATCTATCTATCTATCTATCTATCTATCTATCTATCTATCTATCTTCTATCTATCTATCCTCACACCTTTGCATATATTTATCCGTCTATCCACCTCCTAATCCATCTATCTTCTTCATCAACACAGCGTGGTAAATGCAAAATTTCGCTTTAGATGTCTGTGCTCCACAATGTTTTAGTAAAATTGCCAAAAAAAAAAAAAAAACAACAACAAACAACAGCACGTTACTTTAGATATTTTTATATAATCAATTGAAAAATATTTTTTAACATGCATCAGATGTTTGATAAAACATCTCACAAACAGACACACATCATTTTAAACAAAATGGAAATTGTATAAGAGCAAACTTATGGCTGAAGACGAATTTATCTGGAATTAAAGTTATTGATTTAAAAATGACGTAAATTTAATATAAACCAAATATCTCAAAGATTAAATTTTCTCAATATTCAGAGAAAAAAATTCTCTTTTAAGAGAAGAATTTTAGAGAAATTCTCTTTTAAGAGAAAACATTTATTTTTTAAAAGAAAATTATCCAAAACTTAATTTTCTAAAATTGTTTTAGAGGAAATTAATATGAAGCAAATAATAAACTTAAAAAAATTTCCAAAAGAAAATTTCATGAAAATTCCTTTTTTAATAGAACATTTTTTGGAAAATTCTTTTTTTTTTTTTGTAATGAAATAATTTCTTCAAATTTATCTTCTAATTAAAAATACATTTTTCAAATTTTATTACAAGTCTCTTATTAAAGAAAAATATCCCAAACATCACAAGGATTAGCGAAAATCTTCGAAAAATTCTGCTTTAAGCGAAAATTTTTCAAAATTCCCTTTTAAGAGAAAATATTTGAAAATTTTCTTTTAATAGAAAATTTTTACATAATGCTCTTCTAAGAATAATTTTAAGAGATTAAACAAAAAATCAATTTTAAGAGAAAATTTTTTAAATTTAATTTTTAAGAGAAAATTTCTAAAAATTGTATTTTAAGAGAAACTTAATATTAATAAAATAATAAATTTAAAAATATATCAAAGATAAAATTTTTTGAAAATTTAATTCTCTTTTAAGAGAAATTTTCTTAAAAATAACCCTTAAAGAGAATTTTTTTTGAAAACTAGAAGAAAAGAGACAATTCTTTAAAGAAAATTTTTGGAATATTTTAGATATAATTTTAAGAAATTTTCATTTTAAAGAAAAATTTCAGAAAATAATGTTTTGAAAAATATTTTTGAAAATTTTGTTTTTATAGAAAAATTTCGAAAAAAATTCTTTTTCAAAGAAATTTTGTAAAAAAATTATTTCTAGAAAAATTCGTTTTTCATAAACTTATTTTAGAGTCTCATCTGGGATAAGAAATTTTCCAAAATTTTATTATTAAAAACAATTTAGGTAAATTCTCTTCTTATTTATTTTTTAAATTTTAAATTATTAAAAAAATTTCATATAAACTCAATTTAAACAATAAAAAAAATATTAAATTTTATTCTTTTCTTATTGCTCTCTTCAGACTCTTTTAAGAAAAAACAAAGAGTTTATATTATTTTATTTTATTTCCAGGGGAATTTCTATAACGTTTTTTTTTCATTCTTCTTCTGATTTAGAAGTCTCAGCTTAACAATTGTTTAAAGTTTAAACGGTTTTGTAATGCAAATCAGTTTTACAAAACTTAGATTAAATATTCATGAGAAAGTTTAAGAAAATAAAAACAACTTTTAGTTTCTTTCTTTTTATTTTGACTTTATTTTTCAATTCTTCTTTTTTTATTATGAATTCAATTAGAACAAAATTTTTCTAAAAAGTCTTTTATGATGATTTTTGTGGGTCAGATTTAATAGAAATTCGAAAATAAAAATGAAGATCAAGAAACATTAAGAAAAATTCTTAATATTTTGAGAGGAAAAAAAGTTAAACTTTCACTTGAAATTTAGACAATTCTTTTATTCTAAATTTGAGTTCAACCACCAACCACCCCCCTCCCCCTCTCCATCTAAAAAATAACCAGAAAAAAAGGTAAAATAAACAAACACAAGTTAACATGAAAAACTTTACATCCCCTCGGATACAAAATTAGTTTCATAAGTTAGAAATGGAATGAAATAAAAACAACAACAATTTAAACGCGTTTGAAAAAAAGCAGGTAAGTCGGTCAAGCCCAACTATGTAATACCCTACACCACAATGATGGTTATAAATGGTAGTTACGGAAAAGTTATTACGACCCTCGTATAATATTATTTTCTGATTTTTTCTGAAATGTGTTATATGGAAGCTACATAAAATTATGGACCGGCCCTCGTAAATTTTGCATATTGATTTTATTCTTCTATTGTTCTGCATTTAACCAATTAAAAAAAAACCTCATTTCAGGATGACATTTGTATGGGAGATACCTGAAATATTGGACTGAACATGGCCAATTTGAAAAGGCTTTGTCCTTGGGACAAAATAATAACATAGACATCTCAAAAATTGCGACCTACAGAGTGTTTAAAACGTTTTTATAGACAGCCGGACAGACAGACAGACGGACGGACATCGTTAAATTGACTAAGAAAGTGATTTGGAGTTGAAAGTTATACTTAAAGGTAGGTCAAACGTCATTTTTTCCGATATGTTACAAACACCAGCACAAACGCATAACACCCCAAACACCAATGTTGGTGTAGGGTACAAATATAAAAGAAGAAGAAGAAATAATGAAACGTGATATATTTGGGATTCTGTTATAAATTGTGTGAATGTTGAATAATTTGAACGATTTTCTTTCTCTTCTTCTTCTTCTTCTTTGTTTCAATATTTATGAAACATCATCAGTTTTTCTTTTGTCTCTTTTTTGTTTCATTATTTTCTGTAATTTAGTTAACTAAACTTTTTTAAATTGTATTAAATTACAATTTAAACAGTTTTCTAACATTTAAAAGTTTAAGAGAGTTTAACAAAAAGAGTTTCAGCTTTTAGTTTAAGAGACAAATTTCCCTTTTTTGTTCTAATTTAAACTTTTAGAAGAAAATTTACTTTAAAACCTCTAAAATATTATTTAATTACAGTTTTTAAAATTAATGGAATTTAGAGCAAAATTATTGAAGCAAAACCTTAAAACAGAAAAGAGTGACCGTTATATTAAAAAATCTCTTATTAAAGGCGTTTTCCCAAAATTTATGTAGAAATTAAAGAAAAAATATATAATTTGTTACAAACCTACAATTAAATACAAATAGAAGTACTAAACGCCTCTAAATTATATAATTTATATTATTTTCTGTATTTCAAACACAACAAAGTTTTAAGCAAAATCGAAAGGAAAAAATTACCAAATACCTTTAAAAAACAAAATAAAAATAAATTAAAACAATTTAAAAGAATTTTTTATAAAAAAATAAAAATTATCTTTCTTTTAACGGGAGTTTAAAAAAATTATCGTTTTAAAGTGAATTTCTAAAAATTCAATTTCTATTTTCCAAAATTTCTCTTTCTATAGAGAATTTTCAAATTATTCTCTTTCTCTAGAGAAATTTCTAAAATTTCTTTTTCTATAGAGAATTTTCTAAAAGTTCTCTTCTTATATAAAATTTTATAAAAATTCCTCTTCTCTAGAGATTTAACTAAAAATTTTCTTTCTCTAGAGAATTTTCTAAAAATTCTCTTTTTCTAAAGAATTTTCTAAAAATTCTCTTCTTTAGAGAATTTTCTAAAAATTTTCTATCTAAAGAGAATTTTCTAAATATTTTCATTCTCTTAAGAATTTAAAAAAATTCTCTTCTATAGAGAATTCTCTTTCTCTAGAATTTCTAAAATTCTCTATCTCAAGAGAATTTCCTAAATATTTTCATTCTCTTAAGAATTTTCAAAAAATTCTCTTTCTCTAGAGAATTTTCTAAAAATTCTCTTTCTTCTAAAAATTATTTTTCTGCAGAGAATTTTGTATATATTCCCTTTCTTTAGAGAATATTCAAAAATTCTTTTTCTCAAGAGAGAATTTTCAAAAAATTCTCTTTCTCTAGAGAATTTTTTCTTTCTATAGAGGATTTTTCTAATATTTTCTTCTACAAGGAATTTTCTAAAAGTTTCATTTCTACAGGGAATTTTTTACATATTCTCGTTCCTAAGAGAATTTTCGGAAATTAGAAAAACTTACTCAAAAAGAGAAAATATTCCCTCAGAAAAATTCTAAGAGAATATTCTCTGAAATTTTTTTCAAAGAGAAAATTTTTTTAAGGTAAAAATGTTCGCAAATTCTATTTTTATAGAAATTAATCTGTTAACTCTCTTTTTAGAGAAGAAAGAAAAAGATAAGAAATTTCCAAAAATTCTCTTCAAAGAGAAAATGTTCCAAAAATTATATTTTAAGGGAATTTTTTTAATTCTCTTTTATGACAAAATTTTCAAAAATTATCTTTTAAGAGAAAATATTGTATATTTTTTTACTTTTGGAAACAATTTTCCAAAACATATATTTTTTTACTCCCCTTTATGTACCATATTTCCCATTTTCTACTTTTCTGGAAATATTTTCAGATCATCAAATATTTTTGCAGCTCTTGGAAAGATATTTTCCCAGTCTTATTCAAAACTGAAATTTTCTCCTCGTCATTATCCAGCTTAAATCTTTTCAATTAGAATTTAAAAGAAGGAAATACGAAATAACAAGACCCAGTTTTTTTCATCACACACACAACGTTTCCCAACTAAAAATATAAAAAAAGCAACAACAAAAACATGAAAGAAAACAACAACCAACAACGACGTTAAAAAGATGTTTTCGAGGAGATTGTGTTAGAGAAAAAAAGAAAAATTATGAAAAATACACAACACACACACACATACACACACTTGCACACATATAAACTTTTCATAAGAAAAAGAAAATCATTGTTGTAAATGAAACCAAACAACATGTTTTATTGTCGTCTGGTGTTCTAGAAAAATAAAAAAATTAAATTTAGAATCAAGAAAAATAACAACAACAAAACCAACAACTCAATCCGTATTTGAATTGAAGAAAAAGAACTGGAAGAAAGAAGAAAACTATAAGTAAAGATTGCGTGTTAAGAGATTCCATAACAACCATTAACACACACACACACATACATACACAGAAATACACATTAATGCAAACGCACATATTTAACAACAACAACGGCAGCAGCAACAACTGAAATCTTTTTACTACAAAAATACTTTTCTTTGTTGCTTTTAATTTCTTTTATTTTTAAGTTTTTTCTTCTAAACTTAAAAGAAAGTTAAGAAAAAAATTATACAAAAACAACAACAACAGCGCCACCATCATCAGCTGCAATAAATACAACAACAACCAAAGTTATTACACAAAGGTGAGAAGTAGTGAAAGAGTAAATGAGCATAAAACTTAAAACTTCAAATAAAAAGAGAGTGTTGCACAGTGGGTTAAAATCGATTTTTTTTAATTCTGCAACTTTTAAAACGTTTGAGATATTTTAATGAAATTTCACTTAATCAGAACTGAGGTGCTTCTGAGTTGATTTGGAGAAAGTTGACCCCCTAAAGTTGACCACCGCGAGTATGTTGATTTTTCAAAATTCGCCACAAATCCGATTTTAAATTAAGAGAAAAGATTTTCTCTATATAGATGGACCTTGTTAATGTCTACAGAAACAACGCATGTTTGGGTTATCTATTAAAGTTTCGGAGATATTCAAATCGTAATAAAGTTTAACCCAATTTTAGCCCGGTTTAGTTTTAATTTTTTTAAGATAGCGGGCTTACTTTAGGTCCTAAAATTTTTTAAAAATTAGTGCCAGATTCCCTATAAAATTCTGAAAAATATTGGGTCAATAACTATATAAATATATGCATCCGTTAAGAATTTAAATTAATCTGAAATTGGAACTTTAAATAAAATGTATATTTCTTTGGGATTGTTTTCCAAAAAGGTGGCAATATTAATTCACTTATAAAGCCATTTTTGGTTCTGAACTTAATAATTTGTTTTATTGTTTTATAATGAAATCTTAACGAAAATGTGTATAAATTAAATCCAGATGAGATCGGGGCAAAAACATGCTGAGTTCTTAAATCGCAAAGTTGCAATCAACTTTTAATTATCTGCCGGATGGGCCTTGTAATGGCCAAATTCTGACGTTTTCATAGACACCAAATACAAGTGTTAGAAGTTCATAGCTTTGCTGAAAATTCACCACAAACAAGGCTTATTTTTACGGCAAAATTCCTTTTCTCTCAATCATAAATGATTGGATTTTGACGAATTCTTAAAAAATCAACATGATCAAATTTAGAGGGTCACTGACTATGCCCCAGACCATATTGGGACCTCGTTTACTCCAAATATAGTCAAAAACACCTTTGCTCTTACTTCAAAAGTTTCAGAATTATTTCCAAAAACAAATTGATTTAGATACCCTGTATGTTGTAAGGAGTGTGAGGAGTTGGAGAGGGAAAAGAGAAAGAGTTAAGAACAAAAATAGATCTTAATAATAATAAAAATAAATAACTGTTCAAATCATAAGAAGGTATTCTGCCATAATAAACACTTTGGTCGTTTGGTACCTCAAGACAACATAAAAGCAAAAATACGAAAGAAAGACAATAAATAATCTCATTGAAAAGAAAATAAAAGAAAAAAAAAGAGAAAAATGAAAAACAAAAAATACTTCAAAGTCTTATAAGAATGCAGGAGTGTGTGTGCGTGTGAGTGTTTGTTATAGTGAAGAGTTCCATTTTTGTCGAAAAGAACATCTTAATAAATAAATACTGGAATAACAAATTTTTTTGTTGCCACTTTAAAAGGGGAATTGAAAGGTATTTAAATGGTGATTAAGGCGACGTTAGGACAGCAACTGCAAGAGGAATTACTCTCATATTTCCACCCAACTACTTATCGGTCTGTGTCACTATGTAATAGGTTTGTACGACTACATGCCACTATTTCATCAAGGGCGTAATCGGTGGCGCATCAAAATCAATTTTTTGAAGCGCTAAAAATATCTTCATGATAGAACATCGATCGACTCAGAATCACTTTCTGAGTCCATCTGACTGTCCATGTAAAAGTTGTGAAGAGTCTTCAGGTCGCAATTTTTGAAATATCGCAATGTAATTTGGTACATATTATTTTGGCCTCAGGACAAAGCCTATTGAAATTGGCCTTGTTCGGTCCAATATTTCAGGTACCTCCCATACAGATATTCTTCGCTGAATGGGATTTTAAGAAATTTGGCACTTGTATACGATGTGCCAAAACAGGCGAGGGTCGGTTCATTATTTGTCATAGGTCCCATACAAACCCCTTTCCAAATAGCACTTTAAAGGACATAAATCTCACATAATGTTGGCGTGGTAATAATAATTGGTCAAATTTAGTTAAATATAAACAAAAATCTATGTGTAAAATTATACGAGGGTCGGTTCATAATTTCTTGTAGCCCCCATATAACCCTCAAGAAAAATTCATTTTAAAACGCATAAATTTAACATAAATCTTAGTGTCACAATAATGCACCACACACTTAAGTATAAATCAGATAATCATATTACACGAGGGTCGTTCAGTTATTTTTCGAAACCACCAGTTTTAAGCAGTGATGTGGTGTATGGTATTAGATAGTCGGGCTTGTTCGACCCAAGAAGTATTTCCTTTCGATCAGATCGTATGACAACATGTTTTATATGGATTGGGATTTTGGGTATATCTTGTTGGAAAAATCGGAATCATTTTCGTTTTCTGATTTATGAACAAATTCAAATGTAGATAATGATAATGATATTTCAATTAAAGTCGTTAATCGTTTCAATTTTGTTAAAATTTAAATAATAATTTTATGAAAAAAAGACATTTTTTAAGTTGTTGACCTAATAAATAGGTTGCTATATAATAAGGATAATTTAAAAATGATTCCAGCTTAGCGATTTAGGGACTTAACAAACAAAATGGAAAATTGACTGAATTATTTTCCAAAAACTCAATTTGGTCACAATGTGCATAAACAAGATGATCAAATTTGGAAGGTCACCGACTGTGTCCCTGGCCAGATAGGGCCCTTTACTCCTTATCTTTTATTATGCGTAAATTTATTTAAATCTTTCTAACATTTTAAAAGTTACAGAAAAAGAAACTATTTCAACACACTGTGCATATACGAGATGTATAAATTTGGAAGGTCGCTGACGGCGCCCCTGTGCAGTTAGGGGCCTGTAGTTCTCCAAATCATTTTGAAGACACCTCATTTCTAGTCATATGAAATTTCATTAAATTATCTCTAATGCTTCAAAGGTTACAGAATTATTTCCAAAACAATCGATTTTGGATAAATTATGCCAGAATTGGAGTTAATTAGTTCATGTTATTAAAACTTTTCAAAGTAATAGAATAAAATTTAATATTAATCCATTAATTATTCATATGTTCCATAAGTTATACTTAAAATTAACATAATCGTTATATACATTTTATCATCTATTTAGTTATGGATTCTAATCTGAGATTAGTTAAATCTATCGTAAATAATGAATTTCTAATTATCGTTATTATTTTAATTTTTATCAATTTCAATTTAAATGTGTGTTAAACAAACTAAAAAAAAATATTTCAAAATTTAGTTCAACTAAATTAAACAAAACGACTAAAAAAAATTTAACTTCTAAATAGTTTATGAACTCGAAAACACCTTAAATGTTTAGTTTTTTTTTTTTTATTTTATTTCATTTCTAACAAATTCTAACGAAAATAGAAATATTACACTTTTTTCCTCAGCAAACAATAATTTAGCAATTTAGTTTCATTTTTTTTTGTGAATCTGTTTGTAAACGGATTTGTTAGTAACGGTTTTAAAAGCTATTGCCCCATCTAACTAACGAACCAACCAACCAACCTAACAACCAACTTAACAACCAAACATTCAACCAGTCAGTCAGCCACCAACCAACCAACCAAATTCATTCATACAAACAACTGCCGCCGTTTCAAACTCGTTACAAAGCACCTTTTAAAATACCGCGCGCCATCGAAGAGTACAAACAACCAAGTAAGAATGTTATATTCGGCTAAGTCGAATCTTGATGCCCTGCGCCACAAATGCGAGTGAAGTAAATACATTAAGTAATGTAAAAATACAACCACAGATACACTCACAATATATGTTGGTATATAAATATAATAAAGGAACAAGAACTTAATGGGTCTTTGTATTATTGACTATAACTTTTTTCTTCAAAACCGATTTTGATAATTTTTGGAATCGTAATGTATCGTACTTTTAACTCGATATTATGGCAAAATTTCATTCCAATTTGTCTCGATATAATTGACAATTTGACGAAAGTTTTTCGCTTAAAACTTAGAGGTTGTTTTAGATATCGGGTATACATCTGAACCGATTTTGCTGGTTTTTAATAGGAAACTTCTTAGGACTATAACAGATACTCAGAACAAATTTCATTGAGCTCTGTCTACTACTGTGAATGTTAACGTGTCAACAACAGACAGACGACAGACAAATCGGATTAGATTTTGATTTGATAGAGGAATATATATATACACATATAGAGTCTGTGATGATTCCTTCTTAGCGTTACATACGGAATAACAAAGTTAAGATACCTTTTTCCAGCACTTATGATGGTGGTTGGTTTTTATTTTCCAAATTCAGAGATGAAAATTAAGGTACATTTTTAGAGACCAAAAAAAAATGTGACCCATATTTCCATGCTACCAAATGGTACTTTTTTTTCTTTGGTACTATTTAACCAAAATTATAGTTCCATTATAATCCCTTCTTTTATCACTTTCTGTAGAAAAGTTTGTAACTCTGTGATTTGATTTAAAATTGCGTTAATGCATTTTAGTATCTTTACTTTTTTTCTGCTCCCCCCCCTCTCTCCACACCCTTCCACTATTTCACCAACAATTTTATTTGAATTACGACTTCAGTTTCGGAGTAAAAGAAAAATAAAATGAAAGAAAAATAAAACTAAATAGTTTTTGGTTCATTTATTTTATTTCACTTCACACAAAAGTGCTGAAAGCATAATGAGATACGAGAAGAAGAAGAAAAAAGCATAATAATAATAATAAAAACCGTTAAAATAAAACCAGTTATGATTTAAACTCCATAAGCAGTTCATACTGCGTTAATACCAACTTATTAAAATTAGAATTTCCATTAAAATTAGGAGACGAAGAGACGAGGAGACGAAGAGAAAGAGAGAGGAAAATAATTTTCTTTTTAAGGAGATTTTAACACAAATTACAAAAATAGAAAGAAATTAAGCTTAAAAGGAAAATTATTTATTTATGGAATGAAATTGCAAAAAAATGAAATAAAAATAAAAATAAACCAGGTTTTAGTAAAGAGAGAGATTAAGTAAACTTACTATTTTTAGTTTGATTGACTTAAGATTAATTAAATACTGAATTTTAAACTTAAATAATTTAAAATTTAATTATAATTTTAGTACAGTTTAACTTCAAAAATTTTCAGAAGGAGATTAACAAAACGAGGTTTAAGATTTTTAAATTCTTATTTGAAGTTAAAACCAAGTTTATTTTCATATACTCGTATGTATTTTATTACAGATTATTAACATGATTTTTGATTAACTTGAGGTTTGTTAAACAATAAACTTTTGATAGAAAAATTATTTAAAGTCTAAAAAAATATAATTTTAAGTTAAACTTTTCTTTAATCTTAAAGATTTCCAGAAGCAGGATTAGCTAAACGAAGTTTAAGAAAAAACATGATTTCAAAATTCATTCTTATTTAAATTTAACTTTAACTAACAATTATAGGAAAATAAACTAAGTTTAATTAAAGATTTAATAAACAAAGTTCTTTGATTAACTAGAGGTTTGTGAAACAAGACCAAGAATTATAATTTAAAGTTAAACTTTAAGGAAAAAATATTTAATTCCTATTTAATCTAATTTTCATTAAATAAAGTTTAACTAACAGGTAATTGAAAATAAACTAAGTTTTATTTAAAATGTATCCGGCAAGCTTCTTTGATTAACCAGAGATTGTAAATTAAGAACATTTTAATAGAAAAATAATTGGAAAATTAAGAAATTTCAACTAAGAGTAGATAAGAAGTAAGATTAACTAAACCAAGTTTAAAGGAAAACAAAATAAAAAAAAATTGATTCTAATTTTGCTTATTAAACAAAGTTTATCTAACAACTTAAAAAGAAAAATATTATAGAGTTTTATTATTTTAACTTGGTTCTTTTTAAACTGGAGGTTTACAAAAAATTTTTTTAAAACATAAAAAATGAGGTAAAATTAAAGTGAACTTTCCGTTAACTTCAAAATTTGTTAAAGTAAGATTAACTAGGGAACACAAAAAAATACTCAAAAAAACAGCTACAAACAACTTTAAGATACACAAATTTAAGATTAATAAATCGTAGTTTAACTAAACGAATAAAATATCTCAGAATAAAGAAAAAGAAAACTTAATAATTGTGATAATTAAATCAAAGTTAACTTAAATCAAAGTAACTTAACTAATCTTAGTTTAATTAATATAAGTTTAACTAATCATAGATTTATTTATAGCACGAGGGTAAAAGCTCACAAAATAGGGAAACAAAAATGTAATTACCTTGGAAGTAAGTTTAAACCAAAGTTAACCATAGTTTAAGTATTAAAATTTTAACTAATCTTACGTTTATTTTAAAACTGAGATTAAACCTTGACTTAATCTTATTTGTTCCTAATGTTTTTAATTGATCTTAATAAAACATTTATAAAAATGTTCCATTTAAATTTGATTTAAACTACGATTAACTAGAAAAGTACTAAACAGAGTTTATATAAGCTCAGGTTTGAGAAACAAAGTTTTTAGAATTTTTCGCCCTTGGCGAGAGACTATCTGATTTTGTTTGACAATAATTTGGACCCAGTGTATCGATCCCAATAAGTTTCAATTTCAAAACTTAAACTCGCCTTCACATTCGCTATACAATATAAAATTCCATATGAATCAAATTCCAATTACTTTCATTACTATGATGGTTGGATTGTGTTTGTTACTCCACCTTAAAATAAAGCGATCGACTCTTAATCACTTCCTTAGTTGGTTTAGAGTTAACAGATTTTTTACTTAAGAAAGAAAAAAACTAAAGTTTAACCAAAAGTTAGTCAACCAAAGTTTATGATATACAAAGTTATATATTCAGATTTTTCTGAAATTTTTCTGAAAGATCTAGAGAAATCGGTGGCCACAATTTCAGAAAATCCCATTAGTCGCTTTTGCCAAATGAAATTGGAAGAAATAATCTTTCCAGAAATTTTATTCGGGGAGAATTGGTGACTATATCCAGAGTCGGGAAAATGATTGCGCTAAGATACTATATGGAAATGGTGGACCCGAATAATCTTGAAATTTGAGAAAATAATTTTTCTAAAATTTAGATCTGGAGAGAGATCGATGACCATATCATGGATAAGGGAATTGGCCCATACATGAAACTAGGTGAAAATGGTTTACAGTTGGCCATAAACCTAAGTCGCTTTTCGCAAATAATCTTGGAATTTAAGAAAATTTAAATTTTCTAAAAACCAGATCTAAAAAGGATCGGTGGTCATAAGACGTTTTGAAGGGATTTAAGTTTCTAGAATTTTCGTAAAGGTTGTTTTATAATTTAAAATCCAATCTACTTGTCCCCATATGATACTTTTTGCTGGCAATGAAGTGTTAGCTGACTGCACCCCTAAATGGATCTGACTGTAATTTCAGGGCCTTTTGTAATCAAAAACTATACCTTTTTAAGGAGCGATAAAAATAAATTATTTTCATTAATAAATCGGAACATAATCCGAAAAAGAATCATATTTCCTTCCCTGCTTTTAAGTTTTTTTAAAAGAGAGAAATATCATACATACTTTTCCGTTAAATTTGAAATTTAATTTAAATATCGATTCCGGAAACAGTTATTACGTACCTAAAAAGACAACAATAATAAAATTCATTAATTAATATTATTATTTATTTATTTATTTATTTATTTATTTATTTATTTGTAAAAAAATATATTTTTTATTGTTTTTCTTCAATTAATGTTCATTTAAGTAAAAGTAATTATAATTTAATTCCAACTATCAACCAACTGTCAACAAAAGAGGAGATTTAACAATTTTTTTTTATTAATTAATTTTTGTTTTTCAAAGTTTCTTTTTGTATTTTTTCCCACTTCTCTCCTTTCAAATCTTTTCGACATTTCAAAACAGCAAAAAACTTGTTGTCTCATCTTCAAACTCTTTTTGATGTTTTTGTTTTTGTTTTCATTTTTTTTTTTTAGATAAAAGTTCAACTTTTTAATTTAATTTCAAACAAAAATCGGAAAACAAAAAAAAACTGAAACTTGACAATAAAATAAAAAGTTTTTTTCTTCTCTTTTCTTTCAGTGATTGATGTTCCAAACAAAGACTTGAGGACTGAGTTAAATATTTCACGGTGTCTCAGTGTCATTTAAGATGTTTTTAACAGCCCCCTTTCCAATTCCCTGCCAACACTTTCTTTTGGGGTGAGAAATAAAAGGGTTGAGGGGGGGGGGAAATTTGAGAAGTTTAAAAATATTTTCGTAAAAGAACATTTAATGATGATGACGATGATGGTGAAATAAGAGGAGAAAGACAAGAAAAAAACAAATTAATGAAACTTAAAAAAAAACTTAAGCGATCGATTAAGAGACAAAAGTTTCCAATTTCAAAAAAAAACATAGAGATAGTTAAGACCGACAATATTCTATATATACGAAATTATCTACAGACCCTCGCATAATTCGAATTAATAATTTCTACTAGTAAATTTCGTTCAGTGTTGAATGTATGGGAAGAGCTAAATTTAACTTCAGAAAGTCTGGACTCTCAGCCAACATATAAACTTCTATATACAAGCATCTGATATCTAGAAAAACGTAATCACTAAAGATTCATAATCTTTTAAATAAAAATTCGTGAAATATCATTTATGAAGAACTAAAAACGTCGAAATTTTGATGATGATGATGATGCCGATTTTGTTAAGAAAAATAAAATTAATATTTGAAAATAAAATTGAAACAAATAACGATATTTATTTTAAATTCCAATATGATATATAAAAACCAGTCCAAGAATCGTACATCTAAAAAGATTGCCAACTTTCCATACTGAAATACCCAAAATCCCAATCTGTATAAATCATAATTAAAAATATGACTGTTTTCACTGAAATGGTCACCGGGACAATAATAAAGGCCGCTTGACAGAATTTGGGAATTTATCTTAGATATATATTGCTATACAATAAGGATAATTTTAAAGTGATTCCTGCTGTGCCAATTGAGAGCTGAACGGAAAAAATATTTTTTTTCTAAAATTGACCAAGTTTGGATAGCGAATGCGTACAAATCTTTACCCCAATTTCAGCTGAATTAGTTTACTCAATCTCCTGTTAAGATTTCTTCATAAAACAATTAAAAAAATCAAAAAGTTCAGAACCAAAAAAAATGGTTTTTATCAGTAAATAAATGTTGCAAAATTTTTGAAAAAAATATTCAAAAAAAAAAAAAAAATTATTTTTAAAGTGAAACAATGTTAAATTAACATTTTTTGTCTATGAAGCAAAATCATAACTGAAAAAAGTTAAATTATTTACATTGATTTTTTTCTGTGTGTATATTAAAGTGATTATAACATCAATACTTGTTCGAATATTAAAGGGAAAATTGGGACCTACATTAAGGACTCCAACTTAAGAAGAGTAAAGAAAGGCAAGATTGAAAATAGCTTTAAAATGAATTTCTCTGAAACTATAAGAGATAATTGCTAAATTACTTTTAAAGGGATTTTAAGAATTATTTGTAAAAAGAATGGCCAATCTTGGAGGGCCACCGACTACGCTTCGAAAACCTTTGATCTCTTACCACGTGAAATTTCATTAAGGCACCATAACCGATTCAAAAGTTAGCAGTATTATTTTGCGAAAAAGAACTCGTTTGGGAAACACTATACATACTCTAAGTAGCCAATTTTGGCGGGTAACTGACGACACTCTTAAATCCACTTTTTTAAATCAATTCAAAAATACATCAATTCTAATCCATGGTGGAATTTCATTAAAATTTCTTAAACGGTTCAAGAAATGCAGATTTTTTTTCTAAAATATCTATTGGATACACTGTGCAACAGTTTATAAGGACAGAAACAGACAGACAAACGGACAGACAGACAAAGAGAAAGACAGGCAGATGGACAGACGTCGTTAAATCGATTCAGATACTTTAAAGTGGCTTTCCAGTATGTCACAGCCTGCACAAATCGCAAATATCACCAGTACCTTCAGATGGTGTAGGGTGCAAAAAAATTCACAGCGAAGAATTTAATAAAAAAATAATAATAAAATTTATAAAATTTTCATTTGATAAATTATTTTTAAATATTAAATAATTTTTTAATTGAAATAAATTTACAATTTTACTTCATGATTTTTTTCTTTCATTTTTCATATCTAAATTATGATGAATCATGAATTAAACGTAAATCCATCATTTTTGTTCATCTGTCATTACAATTTTGTTACGTAGATTTTATTACAACAAATTCAACTAAAACTAAAACTGAACGATTTTTTTTTCTTTCATGTTTTTCTTTTTGTTTTTTTGCAGTTTTAAACATTTCAGTTCAGTGATTCGATACGAAAATAATTGTGTAAATTTTTTGTTGTTATTGTTGTTGAATTCAACATGCTGCACGTACGATTTTATTCCATTAAAAGAAAAATAAACAACATTTTTTTAAAAAGTAACAAAAAATAAACAACAACAACATAATTGGGAAATTGTGTTTTTGGATTTTTTTGTTAATTTTTTTTTTCATTTTTATTTTTATTTTATTGTGATTTTTTCTCTTTTTGGCACATTAACAGTTTTGTATTTCAATACTGGGATTTTTATTTTTTCTAAAAAAATATTGATCTTTCTTTTGCCGTTTATGTTAAAAAAATCTAGAAATAAAACCACAAATATTGGTTTCTTGATCAGAAAAGTACATAAATCAAAATAAGGTTTTTTTGACTCTTTTTTAATCTTCAAACGATCGGATCTTTCAAAGAGTCTAATTTTAATTTTTCAAAAAGAGTTTTATATTTTTTATCACTCTTTGAACAAGAGTTTAATTCTAAAAAATTATTAAATCTTTTTTTATTTTTTTCATATAAAAATCAATAAAGAGCGAAATCCCAAAAAGAATTTTAAAATGAATAATTCGCAACAAATTCTTTTGAAGTCGTTTTTTTTAATTTTTAATAAACTGAAAAGGAGATGTTTGTATGTGTTACAACTTTTGTATGTACATACAAACGTACTCAAATATTAATGATTTTTTTGCTTTTGTTGTATGATTTATAGGTGTAAATTTTATTGCTCCAAAAAATCTTTTGGTGTACTTGTGTATGTACAAAGCATATTTTTCTTTACAAGCAATTTTGAGGGTAAAAAATAATTATCTTCTTTTTACTCCAAGCTAAACGAAAGAGGAAAAATATTTTTTCTTCGATTTTGCTCTGAAGCAGAAATAAAGATAAAATTTTAATCGAAAAAAAGATGTTTTTTATTTGAATCTCCTAACGAAGAGTAAAGAAAAGATCGATTTGAAAATGGCCAAATAGATCAAGATGCTCTTGATTATGTACTAAAGCTAAGCCTCAGATTTGCTGTACATATGTATTTGCATTATGGATTTAAATTAATATAACATTTTAGTTGGAACCACATTGAATATATGTTTCCTGAATAAAAATCGTTTAAGAATTTTATTTAGAATCCAGACAATATTTTCAGAGATTTGTTGGGGCATGAATTGGGCTAAACCACGTATAGATTTGACCTATTTTAAGATTTAAGGTCAAAATTTGTTTTTGGTCCAAACATCCTTTTTTTAATTTCAAGACCAGAGGTGACCAACTTTAGAGTTTCCTACCCCCAGTCCCCGAACTCCCTAAGTGTTTGTGTTTTCCTGAATCAGTTGAAAATACAAAATTAAGAATTTTCATGCAAAATTTAATTGAAAAAATATTCAGCACTTCCAAAGTTACAGAGTTATTTACAAAAAAAGCACCACTGTGGAGAATTAAAACTTTAATAGATTTTAGAAAACAGTTGAAAATAAGTTACTTTTTTTAATTTTTTTACAAAAATCTGATTCCATATTTTTATTGACTTTCACGGACTTTTCACAAAAATGTAATTTTTAACTAAAGTACAACACAATTCAGACAACCACTTAAATACAAAGTTTTTATTATTCCGAAAATTTCAGCAATAACTAAAGTTTTTATAAAAAAATCTAAATAATTCAGTTTTTCAATAAATATTTTATTTATTATTTTTTTTACTAAAAATGTAATGTTTCACTAAAATTTCAATTTTTCACAAAAAAAATCGTTTTCTGTAAAAAATCTATTTTTTAAATTAAATTTAAAAAATTTTAATTTTCTTAAAAAAATCTAAATTTTTCAAAAAAAAAAAAAAAAAAAATAATAATTTTTCAAAAAAACAAATCCAAAATTTAAATTAATTTTTCCATTAAAAAATAGAATTTTTTAATTAAAATAAATAAATAAATAAAAAATAAATATTTTTTTTCTATAAAAAAAGTAAAATGCAAATTTTTCAAAAAAATTATTTTTATTTATAAAATTAAAAAAAAATAAATAATTTTTTTAATTAAATTTTTAATAAATCTAAAATTTTATAAAAAATTTAATTTGTAAAAATATAATTTTTCTAAAAGTTTGAATTTCTACAAAAATCCTAATTTTTAACATAAAAATTCAATTTTTCTGTTTTTTACCAAAATTCGAAATTTCACTAAATTTTCATTGTTTACAAAAAATTTAAAATTTTACGGAAAATTTTTATTTTTAATAAAAATTTTTTATTTTTACTTTTCAAAAAAATATATATAAATTTTGCTCAATAAAATTTTTAACATTATTTTTTTAACACAAAACTTGTTTTATATAATATTTCATTATTTTTGTTGTTTCTTTTATTTTTAGTTTTATTTATTTCTATTACATCTTCTTTATTTGCCGTTATTTCATGAGAAACACTTTCGTTTTCTTTTAATTTCGATTAAAATCGTTTTTTTTTTCTTTCAGGTTGTAATTATGTTGTTGTTGTTGCTGTTGTTGCTGTTGTTGCTACCAAGGCAAAACTGAAACTACTGATATTTACAGATGCGATCAAAATTAATAGCACCACTCACATGTCATAAGCTAATTCTTTTAACTTATTTTTGATTTCATTAAACCATAAAATAAGAAAAAA
>PYHX02000495.1:3999016-4028732 GCA_004302925.2 Cochliomyia hominivorax | reverse complement strand
GTAATGTCTTAATGGAATCCCGGATTACTCTTCCATATTTGAGATTTTAAGTTTAACATTTTTTCAAAATTTGGTATGAAAACTCGCTCTGTTAAATATTCTGGCTATGGGGTGTGATAACTGAAGGTATTGGCCACCATTTCCACTTGGATTCATCCGCCCATGTTGTCCCGTTTTCGTGGAATCCTCGATTATCCTTTGAGATTTTAAGTTTAACATTTTTTTCAAAATTTGCTATGAAACTCGCTCTGTTAAATATTCTGGCTATGGGGTGTGATAACTGGAGGTATTGGCCACCATTTCCACTTGGATTCATCCGCCCATGTTGTCCCGTTTTCGTGGAATCCTTGATTATCCTTTGAGATTTGAGGTTTAAACATTTTTTCAAAATTTGGTATGAAAACTCGCTCTGTTAAATATTCTGGCTATGGGGTGTGATAACTGGAGGTATTAGCCACCATTTCCACTTGGATTCATCCGCCCATGTTGTCCCGTTTTCGTGGAATCCTTGATTATCCTTTGAGATTTAAGTTTAACATTTTTTCAAAATTTGGTATGAAAACTCGCTCTGTTAAATATTCTGGCTATGGGGTGTGATAACTGGAGGTATTGGCCACCATTTCCACTTGGATTCATCCGCCCATGTTGTCCCGTTTTCGTGGAATCCTTGATTATCCTTTGAGATTTTAAGTTTAAATTTTTTCAAAATTTGGTATGAAAACTCGCTCTGTTAAATATTCTGGCTATGGGGTGTGATAACTGAAGGTATTGGCCGCCATTTCCACTTGGATTCATCCGCCCATGTTGTCCCGTTTTCGTGGAATCCTTGATTATCCTTTGAGATTTTAAGTTTAAATTTTTTCAAAATTTGGTATGAAAACTCGCTCTGTTAAATATTCTGGCTATAGAGTGTGATAACTGGAGTATTGGCCACCATTTCCACTTGGATTCATCCGCCATGTTGTCCCATTTTCGTGGAATCCTTGATTATCCTTTGAGATTTTAAGTTTAACATTTTTTCAAAATTTGATATGAAAACTCGCTCTGTTAAATATTCTGGCTATGGGGTGTGATAACTGGAGGTATTGGCCACCATTTCCACTTGGATTCATCCGCCCATGTTGTCCCGTTTTCGTGGAATCCTCGATTATCCTTTGAGATTTTAAGTTTAACATTTTTTTCAAAATTTGCTATGAAAACTCGCTCTGTTAAATATTCTGGCTATGGGGTGTGATAACTGGAGGTATTGGCCACCATTTCCACTTGGATTCATCCGCCCATGTTGTCCTGTTTTCGTGGAATCCTTGATTATCCTTTGAGATTTTAAGTTTAAATTTTTTCAAAATTTGGTATGAAAACTCGCTCTGTTAAATATTCTGGCTATGGGGTGTGATAACTGGAGGTATTGGCCACCATTTCCACTTGGATTCATCCGCCCATGTTGTCCCGTTTTCGTGGAATCCTTGATTATCCTTTGAGATTTTAGGTTTAACATTTTTTCAAAATTTGATATGAAAACTCGCTCTGTTAAATATTCTGGCTATGGGGTGTGATAACTGGAGGTATTGGCCACCATTTCCACTTGGATTCATCCGCCCATGTTGTCCCGTTTTCGTGGAATCCTCGATTATCCTTTGAGATTTTAAGTTTAACATTTTTTTCAAAATTTGCTATGAAAACTCGCTCTGTTAAATATTCTGGCTATGGGGTGTGATAACTGGAGGTATTGGCCACCATTTCCACTTGGATTCATCCGCCCATGTTGTCCCGTTTTCCCGAAATCCTTGTTTTTTGTCAGTATTCTGATTGTGCAGAGCTCTGTTAAACCGTTAACAGAGCTCTGTTAATTGGTTAACAGAGCTCTGTTAAGTGAAAAGGTTTGTGTCTAGGATCAAATTTTAAAATTTATCTTCACACACATTTATGTACCATATTTCCCATCTTCTACTTTTCTGGAAATATTGTCAGATCATCAAATATTTTTGCAGCTCTTGGAAAGATTTTTTCCCAGTCTTATTCAAAACTGAGATTTTCTCCTCGTCATTATCCAGCTTAAATCTTTTCAATTAGAATTTATAAGAAGGAAATACGAAATAACGAGACCCAGTTTTTTTCATCACACACACAACGTTTCCCAACTAAAACTATAAAAAAGCAACAACAAAAACATGAAAGAAAACAACAACCAACAACGACGTTAAAAAGATGTTTTCGAGGAGATTGTGTTAGAGAAAAAAGAAAATTATGAAAAACTCATACACACACACATACACACACTTGCACACATATAAACTTTTCATAAGAAAAAGAAAATCATTGTTGTAAATGAAACCAAACAACATGTTTTATTGTCGTCTGGTGTTCTAGAAAAATAAAAAATTAAATTTAGAATCAAGAAAAATAACAACAACAAAACCAACAACTCAATCCGTATTTGAATTGAAGAAAAAGAACTGGAAGAAAGAAGAAAAACTATAAGTAAAGATTGCGTGTTAAGAGATTCCATAACAACCATTAACACACACACACATACATACATACATACACAGAAATACACACACATTAATGCAAACGCACATATTTAACAACAACGACGGCAGCAGCAACAACTGAAATTTTTTTACTACAAAAATACTTTTCTTTGTTGCTTTTAATTTCTTTTATTTTATTTTTATTTTTAAGTTTTTTCTTCTAAACTTAAAAGAAAGTTAAGAAAAATTTATACAAAAACAACAACAACAACAACAGCGCCACCAACATCAGCTGCAATAAATAAAACAACAACCAAAGTTATTACACAAAGGTGAGAAGTAGTGAAAGAGTAAATGAGCATAAAACTTAAAACTTCAAATAAAAAGAGAGTGTTGCACAGTGTGTTGAAATCGATTTTTTTTTTAATTCTGTAACTTTTAAAACGTTAGAGATATTTTAATGAAATTTCAATTAGTCAAAGCTGAAGTGCTTCTGAGTTGATTTGGAGAAAGTTGACCCCCTAAAGTTGACCACCGCGAGTATGTTGATTTTTCAAAATTTCGCCACAAATCCGATTTTAAATTAAGAGAAAAGATTTTCTCTATATGGAGATGGACCTTGTAAATGTCTACAAAAAACAACGCATGTTTGAGTTATCTATTAAAGTTTCGGAGATATTCAAATCGAAAAAAATTAACCCAATTTTAGCCCTGTTTAGTTTTAAATTTTTTTAAGGTAGCGGGCTTACTTTAGGTCCTAAAATTTTTTAAAAATTAGTGCCAGATTCCCTATAAAATTCTGAAAAATATTGGGTCAATAACTATATAAATATATGCATCCGTTAAGAAGTTAAATTTATCTGAATTTGGAACTTTAAATAAAATGTATATTTTTTGGGATTTTTTTCAAAAAGGTGGCAATATTAATTCACCATTTTTGGTTCTGAGCTTAATAATTTGTTTTATTGTTTTATAATGAAATCTTAACGAAAATGTGTATAAATTAAATCCAGATGAGATCGGGGCAAAAACATGCTGAGTTCTTAAATCGCAAAGTTGCAATCAACTTTTAATTATCTGCCGGATGGGCCTTGTAATGGCCAAATTCTGAAGTTTTCATAGACACCAAATACATGTGTTAGAAGTTCATAGCTTTGCTGAAAATTCACCACAAACAAGGCTTATTTTTACAGCAAAATTCCATTTCTCTCAATCATAAATGGATTTTGGCGAATTCTTAAAAAATCAACATGATTACGCCCCTGACCATATTGGGACCTCGTTTACTCCAAATATAGTCAAAAACACCTTTGGTCTTACTTCAAAAGTTTCAGAATTATTTCCAAAAACAAATTGATTTAGATACCCTGTATGTTGTAAGGAGTGTGAGGAGTTGGAGAGGGAAAAAGAGAAAGAGTTAAGAACAAAAAATAGATCTTAATAATAATAAAAATAAATAACTGTTCAAATCATAAGAAGGTATTCTGCCATAATAAACACTTTGGTCGTTTGGTACCTCAAGACAACATAAAAGCAAAAATACGAAAGAAAGACAATAAATAATCTCATTGAAAAGAAAATAAAAGAAAACAAGAGAAAAATGAAAAACAAAAAATACTTCAAAGTCTTGTAAGAATGCAGGAGTGTGTGTGCGTGTGAGTGTTTGTTCTAGTGAAGAGTTCCATTTTTTTTCGAAAAGAACATCTTAATAAATAAATACTGGAATAACAAATTTTTTGTTGCCACTTTAAAAGGCGAATTGAAAGGTATTTAAATGGTGATTAAGGCGACGTTAGGACAGCAACTGCAAGTGGAATTACTCTAATATTTCCACTCAACTACTTATCGGTCTGTGTCACTGTGTAATAGGTTTGTACGACTACATGCCACTATTTCATCAAGGGCGTAATCGGTGGCGCATCAAAATTGAACATATCGGGTATGCACAGTATGTGCAAATCAATTTTTTGAAGCGCTAAAAATATCTTCATGATAGAACATCGATCGACTCAGAATCACTTTCTGAGTCCATCTGACTGTCCATGTAAAAGTTGTGAAGAGTCTTCAGGTCGCAATTTTGAAATATCGCAATGTAATTTGGTACATATTATTTTGGCCTCAGGACAAAGCCTATTGATATTGGCCTTGTTCGGTCCAATATATCAGGTACCTCCCATACAGATATTCTTCGCGGAATAGGATTTTAAGAAATTTGGCACTTGTAAGTCTTATAATACTCTAAAACGATGTGCCAAAATAGGCGAGGGTCGGTTCATTATTTCTCATAGATCCCATACAAACCCCTTTCCAAATAGCACTTTAAAGGACATAAATCTCACATAACAATTGGTGAAATATAAGATAAATATAAACAAAAATCGATGTGTAAAATTATACGAGGGTCGGTTCATAATTTCTTGTGGCCCCCATATAACCCACAAGAATAAATCATTTTAAAACGCATAAATTTAACATAAATCTTAGTGTCACAATAATGCACCACACACTTAAGTATAAATCAGAAAATCATTTTAAACGAGGGTCGTTCAGTAATTTTTCGAAACCACCATTTTTAAGCAGCGATGTGGTGTATGATATTAGATAGTCGGGCTTGATCGACCCAAGAAGTATTTCCTCTTGATCGGCTCGTATGACAACATGTTTTATACGGATTGGGATTTTTGGGTGTATCTGCTTGGAAAAATGGGAATCATTTCCGTTTTCTGATTTATGGACAATTCAAATGTAGATAATGATATTTCCAATTAAAATCGTTAATCGTTTCAATTTTGTTAAATTTAAAATAATAATTTTATGAAAAAAAGACATTTTCATTTCTTTTTTGAAAATACATTTTGAGTGTGGACCTTAAATAGGTTGCTATATAATAAGGATAATTTAAAAATGATTCCAGCTTAGCGATTTAGGGACGTAACAAACAAAATGGAAAATTGACTGAATTATTTTCCAAAAACTCAATTTGGTCACAATGTGCATAAACAAGATGATTAAATTTGGAAGGTCGCCGTCAGTGTCCCTGGCCAGATAGGGCCCTTTACTCCTTATCTTTTATTATGTGTAAATTTATTAAAATCTTTCTAACATTTTAAAAGTTACAGAAAAAAAACTATTTCAATACACTGTGCATATACGAGATGTATAAATTTGGAAAGTCGCTGACGGCGCCCCTCTGCAGTAAGGGGCCTGTAGTTCTCCAAATCATCTTGAAGACACCTCATTTCTAGTCATATGAAATTTCATTAAATTATCTCTAACGCTTCAAAGTTACAGTATTTTTTCCAAAACAATCGATTTTGGATAAATTATGCCAGAATTGGAGTTATTTAGTTCATGTTATTAAAACTTTTCAAAGTAATAGAATAAAATTTAATATTAATCCATTAATAATTAACATATGAATGTTCCATAAGTTATTACTTAAACTCAATTATTAGAATCATTAACATAATCGTCATATACATTTCATCATCTATTTAGTTATGGATTCTAATCTGAGATTAGTTAAATCTATCGTAAATAATGAATTTCTAATTATCGTTATTATTTTAATTTTTATCAATTTCAATTTAAATGTGTGTTAAACAAACTAAAAAAAAAATATTTCAAAATTTAGTTCAACTAAATTAAACAAAACGACTAAAAAAAATTTAACTTGTAAATAGTTTATGAACTCGAAAACACCTTAAATGTTTAGTTTTTTTTTTATTTTATTTCATTTCTAACAAATTCTAACGAAAATGGAAATATTACACTTTTTCCTCAGCAAACAATAATTTAGCAATTTAGTTTCATTTTTTTTGTGAATCTGTTTGTAAACGGATTTGTTAGTAACGGTTTTAAAAGCTATTGCCCCATCTAATTAACGAACCAACCAACCAACCTAACAACCAACTTAACAACCAAACATTCAACCAGTCAGTCAGTCAGCCAACCAACCAATTCATTCATACAAACAACTGCCGCCGTTTCAAACTCGTTACAAAGCACCTTTTAAAATACCGCGCGCCATCGAAGAGTACAAACAACCAAGTAAGAATGTTATATTCGGCTAAGTCGAATCTTGAATGCCCTGCACCACAAATGCGAGTGAAGTAAATACATTAAGTAATGTAAAAATACAACCACAGATACACTCACAATATAGGTTGGTATATAAATATAATAAAAGGAACAAGAACTTAATGGATCTTTGTATTATTGACTATAACTTTTTTCTCCTAAACCGATTTTGATAATTTTTGGAATCGTAATGTATCGTACTTTTAACTCGATATTATGGCAAAATTTCATTCCAATTTGTCTCGATATAATTGAAAATTTAACGAAAGTTTTTCGCTTAAACTTAGAGGTTGTTTTAGATATCGGTATACATCTGAACCGATTTTGCTGGTTTTTAATAGGAAACTTCTTAGGACTATAACAGATACTCAGAACAAATTTCATTGAGCTCTGTCTATTACTGTGAATGTGAACATGCCACAGACAGACGGATAGACAGACAGACAGACAAATCGGCTTAGATTTTGATTTGATACAGAAATATATATGTACACATATAGAGTCTGTGATGATTCCTACTTAGCGTTACATACGGAATAACAAAGTTAAGATACCTTTTTCCAGCACTTGTGATGGTGGTTGGTTTTTATTTTCCAAATTCAGAGATGAAAATTAAGGTACATTTTGTAGAGACCAAAAAAATGTGACCCATATTTCTATGCTACCAAATGGTACTTTTTTTTCTTTGGTACTATTTAACTAAAATTATAGTTCCATTATAATCCGAACTTTTTTTATCATTTTTCTGTAGAAAAAGTTTGTAACTCTGTGATTTGATTTAAAATTGCGTTAATGCATTTTAGTATCTTTACTTTTTTTCTGCTCCCCCCCCCTCTCTCCCAACCCTTCCACTATTTCACCAACAATTTTATTTGAATTACGACTTGAGTTTCGGTGTAAAAGAAAAATAAAATGAAAGAAAAATATAACTAAATAGTTTTTGGTTCATTTATTTTATTTCACTTCACACAAAAGTGCTGAAAGCATAATGAGATACGAGAAGAAGAAGAAGCATAATAATAATAATAATAAAAAACCGTTAAAATAAAACCAGTTATGATTTAAACTCCATAAGCAGTTCATACTGCGTTAATACCAACTTATTAAAATTAGAATTTCCATTAAAATTAGGAGACGAAGAGACGAGGAAAAAGAGAGAGAGAGGAAAATAATTTTCTTTTTAAGGAGATTTTAACACAAATTACAAAAATAGAAAGAAATTAAGCTTAAAAGGAAAATTATTTATTTATGGAATGAAATTGCAAAAAAATGAAATAAAAATAAAAATAAACCAGGTTTTAGTAAAGAGAGAGATTAAGTAAACTTACTATTTTTAGTTTGATTGACTTAAGATTAATTAAATACTGAATTTTAAACTTAAATAATTTAAAATTTAATTATAATTTTAGTACAGTTTAACTTCAAAAATTTTCAGAAGGAGATTAACAAAACGAGGTTTAAGATTTTTAAATTCTTATTTGAAGTTAAAACCAAGTTTATTTTCATATACTCGTTATGTATTTTTATTACAGATTTATTAAACATGATTTTTTGATTAACTTGAGGTTTGTTAAACAATAAACTTTTGATAGAAAAATTATTTAAAGTCAAAAAAAATATAATTTTAAGTTAAACTTTTCTTTAATCTTAAAGATTTCCAGAAGCAGGATTAGCTAAACGAAGTTTAAGAAAAAACATGATTTCAAAATTCATTCTTATTTAAATTTAACTTTAACTAACAATTATAGGAAAATAAACTAAGTTTAATTAAAGATTTAATAAACAAAGTTCTTTGATTAACTAGAGGTTTGTGAAACATGACCAAGAATTATAATTTAAAGTTAAACTCTAAGGAAAAAATATTTAATTCATATTTAATCTTACTTTCATTAAATAAAGTTTAACTAACAGGTAATTGAAAATAAACTAAGTTTTATTTAAAATTTATCCGGCAAGCTTCTTTGATTAACCAGAGCTTGTAAATTAGGAAAATTTTAATAGAAAAATAATTTGAAAATTAAGAAATTTCAACTAAGAGTAAGATTAGAAGTAAGATTAACTAAACCAAGTTTAAAGGAAATAAAGTTTATCTAACAACTTAAAAAGAAAAATATTATAGAGTTTTATTATTTTTAACTTGGTTCTGTTTAAACTGGAGGTTTATAAAAAATTATTTTTAAAATATAAAAAATGAGGTAAAATTAAAGTGAACTTTTCGTTAACTTTAAAATTAGTTTTAGTAAGATTAACTAGGGAACACAAAAAAATACTCAAAAAAAACAGCTACAAACAACTTTAAGATACACAAATTTAAGATTAATAAATCGTAGTTTAACTAATCGAATAAAATATCTCAGAATAAAGAAAAAGAAAACTTAATAATTGTGATAATTAAAATCAAAGTTAACTTAAATCAAAGTAAACTTAACTAATCTTAGTTTAATTAATATAAGTTTAACTAATCATAAATTTATTTATAGCACGAGTGTAAAAGCTCACAAAATAGAGAAGTAAGTTTAAACCAAAGTTAACCATAGTTTAAGTATTACAATTTAACTAATCTGACGCTTATTTTAAAAACTTTATTAGGTCCAATCTGCTATTATTTAGACCAATTAAAACTGAGATTAAATCTTGACTTAATCTTATTTGTCCTAATGTTTTTAATTGACCTTAATGAAAACATTTATAAAAATGTTTCCATTTCAATTTGATTTAAACTACGATTAATTAGAAAAGTACTAAACAAAGTTTATATAAGCTCAGGTTTGAGGAACAAAGTCTTTAGTCGTCCTTGGCATTATAAACAAAGGCACTATCTGATTTTATTGCACAATAATTTGGACCCAGTGTATGGATCCCAATAAGTTTCAATTTCAAAACTTAAACTCGTCTTCACATTCGCTATACAATATGAAATTCCATGGGAATCAAATTCCAATTATTTTCATCACTATGATGGATTATGGTTTTGTTACTCCACCTTAAAATAAAGCGATCGACTCTTAATCACTTCCTGAGTTGGTTTAGAGTTAACAGATTTTTTACTTAAAAATGAAAAAAACTAAAGTTTAACCAAAAGTTAGTCAACCAAAGTTTATGATATACAAAGTTATATATTCAAATTTTTCTGACATTTTTCTGAAAGATCTAAAGAAATCGGTGGCCACAATTTCAGAAAATCCCATAAGTCGATCTTGCCAAATGAAATTGGAAGAAATAATCTTTTCCAGAAATTGTATTTTGCGGAGGTTTGGTAACTATATCCAGAGTCGGGAAAATGATTGCGCTAGGATACTATATGGAAATGGTGGATCCGAATAATCTTGAAATTTGAGAAAATGAAATTTTTCTAAAATCTAAGATCTGGAGAAGATCGATGACCATATCATGGATAAGGGAATTGGCCCATACATGAAACTAAGTGAAAATGGTGTACAGTTGGCCACAAAGTCGCTTTTCCCAAATAATCTTGGAATTTAAGAAAATTCAAATTTTCTGAAACCCAGATCTGAAAAGGATCGGTGGCCATAAAACTCACTTTGAAGGGAGTTTAAGTTTCTAGAATTTTCGTAAAGGTTGTTTTATAATTTAAAATCCAATCTACTTTGTCGCCATATGATACTTTTTGCTGGCAATGAAGTGTTAGCTGACTGCACCCCTAAATGGATCTGACTGTAATTTCAGGGCCTTTTGTAATCAAAAACTATATCTTTTTAAAGAGCGATAAATATAAATTATTTTCATTGAATAAATCGGAACGTAATCCGAAAAAGAATCATATTCCCTTTCCTGCTTTTAAGTTTTTTTAAAAAGAGAGAAATTTCATACATACTTTTCCGTTAAATTTGAAATTTAAATAATCGATTCCGGAAACAGTTATTACGTACCTAAAAAGACAACAATAATAAAATTCATTAATAAATTATTTATTTATTTATAAAAATATATTTTTTATTGTTTTTCTTCAATTAATGTTCATTTAAGTAAAAGTAATTATAATTTAATTCCAACTATCAACCAACTGTCAACAAAAGAGGAGATTTAACAATTTTTTTTTATTAATTAATTTTTGTTTTTCAAAGTTTCTTTTTGTATTTTTCCCACTTCTCTCCTTTCAAATCTTTTCGACATTTCAAAACAGCAAAAAAACTTGTTGTCTCATCTTCAAACTCTTTTTGATGTTTTTGTTTTTGTTTTCATTTTTTTTTTTAGATAAAAGTTCAACTTTTTAATTTAATTTCAAACAAAAATCGGAAAACAAAAAAAAAAACTGAAACTTGACAATAAAATAAAAAGTTTTTTTCTTCTCTTTTTCTTTCAGTGATTGATGTTCCAAACAAAGACTTGAGGACTGAGTTAAATATTTCACGGTGTCTCAGTGTCATTTAAGATGTTTTTAACAGCCCCCTTTCCAATTCCCTGCCAACACTTGCTTTTGGGGTGGGAAATAAAAGGGTTGAGGGCGGGGAAATGTGAGAAGTTTAAAAATATTTTCGTAAAAGAACATTTAATGATGATGACGATGATGGTGAAATAAGAGGAGAAAGACAAAAAAACAAAAAACAAATTAATGAAACTTAAAAAAAACTTAAGCGATCGATTAAGGACAAAAGTTTCCAATTAAAAAAAACATAGAGATAGTTAAGACCGACAATATACTATATATACAAAATTATCTACAGACCCTCGCATAATTCGATTTAATAATTTCTACTAGTAAATTTTGTTCAGTGTTGAATGTATGGGAAGAGCTAAATTTACCTTGAGGAAGTCTAGACTCTCAGCCAACATATAAACTTCTATATACAAACATGTGATATCTGGGAAAATGTAATCACTAAAAGATTCATAATCTTTTAAATAAAAATTCATGAAATGTCATTTATGAAGAACTAAAAACGTCGAATTTTCGATGATGATGCCGATTTTGTTAAGAAAAATAAAATTAATATTTGAAATTGAAAACGAATAACGGTATTTATTTTAAATTCCAATATGATATATAAGAACCAGTCCAAGAATCGTAAATCTAAAAAGATTCCCAACTTTCCATACTGAAATACCCAAAATCCCAATCTGTTTAAATCATAATTAAAAATATGACTGTTTTCACTGAAATGGTCACCGGATCAATAATAAAGGCTGCTTGACAGAAAAAAATTTTGGGAATTTATCTTAGATATATATTGCTATACAATAAGGATAATTTTAAAGTGATTCCTGCTGTGCCAATTGAGAGCTAAACGGAATAAAATATTTTTCTTCTAAAAATTACCAAGTTTGGATAGGGCTAGCGTACAAATCTTTACCCCAATTTCAGCAGATTTAGTTTACTCATACTCCTGTTAAGTTTCTTCATAAAACAATTAAAAAATCAAAGAGTTTAGAACCAAAAAAATGGTTTTATCAGTGAATAAATGTTGCAAAATTTTTGGGAAAAAAATCAAAAAAAAAATATTTTTAAAGTGAAACAATGTTAAATTAACATTTTTTGCCTATGAAGCAAAATCACAACTGAAAAAATGTTAACATATTTACATTGATTTTTTTCTGTGTGTATACTAAAGTGACATCAATACTTGTTTGAATATTAAAGAGAATCTGGCACATAATATTAAAAAATTAGGACCTGTATTAAGGACTCTAACTTAAAAAGAGTAAAGAAAGGCAAGATTGAAAATAGCCTTAAAAAGTTTTTCATCTTGAATATCTCTGAAACTCTAAGAGATAATTAACACATACAAAGTTACTTTTAAAGGGATTTTTAAGGATTATTTGTAAAAAAAAATGGCCAATCTTGGGGGGTCACCGATTACGCTACTGCCCAAAAAGGAGTGTGGACTTCCAAACTCCTACCTGGGCAATGTGAAAACCTTTGATCTCTTTCAACGTGAAATTTTATAAAGATATTCATAACGGTTCAAACGTTGCAGAATTATTTTGCGAAAAAGAAATCGATTGGGAAACACCAACTTTGAAGGGTGACCGACAACAGTGTTTACAAGATTGGTATCTGTACTTTTTCCAAATCAACTGGAAAACACATCAGTATTTCATTAAAATATCTTAAAAGATTTAAAAATTTCAGAATTATTTCCAAAAAATTAATTTGAACACACACTGCAACGACAGACAGCCAGACAGACGGACAGACACCATTAAATCGATTCAAAGGCTGATTATGCTAATCGATCATCGACTTCAAGGCTTAGTATGTCACACAAGAACTGCAAAAATCTCAAAATACCACCAGTACCTTAGATGGTGTAGGGTGCAAAAAATGTCAGTAAAAAATTTAATAAAAAATTATAAAATTTATAAAAATTTTATTCAAAACATTATTTTAAAATATTAAAATAATTTTTTTTTAATTGAAATAAATTTATAATTTTATTTCATGATTTTTTTCTTTCATTTTTCATATCTAAATTATGATGAATCATGAATTAAACGTAAATCCATCATTTTTGTTCATCTGTCATTACAATTTTGTTACGTAGATTTTATTACAACAAATTCAACTAAAACTAAAACTGAACGATTTTTTCTTTCATTTTTGTTTTTTTGCAGTTTTAAACATTTCAGTTCAGTGATTCGATACGAAAATAATTGTGTAAAATTTTTGTTGTTATTGTTGTTGAATTCAACATGCTGCACGTACGATTTTATTCATTAAAAGAAAACTAAACAACATTTTTTTAAAGTAACAAAAAATAAACAACAACAACAACATAATTGTGAAATTGTGTTTTTGGATTTTTTTGTTAATTTTTTTTTTCATTTTTATTTTTATTGTGATTATTTCTCTTTTTGGCACATTAACAGATTTTGGGTTTTTTCTAAAAAAAAATAATTTTTCTTTTGGTTAATAAAATCTAGAAATAAAACCACAAATATTGGTTACTTGATCAGAAAAGTACTGAAATCAAAATATGTTTTTTTGACTCTTTTTTAATCTTCAAACGATCGGATCTTTCAAAGAGTCTAATTTTAATTTTTCAAAAAGAGTTTTATATTTTTTATCACTCTTTGAACAAGAGTTTAATTCTAAAAAATATTAAATCTTTTTTATTTTTATCATATCAAAATCAATAAAGAGCGAAATCCCAAAAAGAATTTTAAAATGAATAATTCGAACAAATTCTTTTGAAGTCGTTTTTTTTAATTTTTAATAAACTGAAAAGGAGATGTTTGTATGTTTACAACTTTTGTATGTACATACAAACGTACTCAAATATTAAGATTTTTTTGCTTTTGTTGTATGATTTTATAGGTGTAAATTTTATTGCCCCAAAAAATCTTTTGTGTACTTGTGTATGTACAAAGCATATTTTTCTTTACAAGCAATTTTGAGGAGTAAAAAATAATTATCTTCTTTTTTACTCCAAGCTAAACGAAGAGTAAAATATTTTTTCTTCGATTTTGCTCTGAGCAGAAATAAAGATTAAAATTTTAATCGAAAAAAAGATTTTTATTATTTTGATCTCCTAAAAGAAGAGTAAAGAAAAGATCATTTGAAAATGGCAAATAGATCAAGATGCTCTTGATTATGTACTAAAGCAAGCCTCAGATTTGCTGTACATATATTTGCATTATGATTTAAATTAATATAACATTTTATTGGAACCACATTGATCTATGTTTCCTGAATAAAAATCGTTTAGAATTTTATTTAGAATCCAGACAATATTTCAGAGATTTGTTGGGGCATGAATTGAGATAAACCACATATAGAAAACCAGCAAATCAGATCTTAAAAATAGGTCAAAATTTATCTTTGGTCCAAACATCCTTTTTTTAATTTCAAAACCAGAGGTGACCAACTTTAGAGTTTCTACCCCCAGTCCCCCGAACTCCCTAAGTGTTTGTGTTTTCCTGAATCAGTTGAAAATACAAAATTAAGAATTTTCATACAAACTTTAATTGAAAAAATATTCAGCACTTCCAAAGTTACAGAGTTATTTACAAAAAAGCATTCTGGGACCACTGTGCAGAATTAAAAATTTAATAGATTTTAAAAAACAATTGAAAATTGAAGTTACTTTTTTGAATTTTTTTACAAAAATCTGATTCCATATTTTTATTGATTTCACGGATTTTTCTCAGAATGCAGAATTTCACAAAAATGTAATTTTTAACTAAAAATATTACAAAAATTCAGACAACCACTTAAATACAAAGTTTTTATTATTCCGAAAATTTCAGCAATAATTAAAGTTTTTATAAAAAATCTAAATAATCCAGTTTTTCACTAAATATTTCAATTATTATTTTTTTTACTAAAAATGTAATGTTTAACTAAAATTTCAATTTTTCACAAAAAAATCGTTTTCTGAAAAAATCTATTTTTTAAATTAAATTTAAAAATATAAATTTTTCAAAAAAAAAAAAAATAATAATAATAAATAAATAAAATAAAAAATAAATAAAAAATAATAATAATAATTTTAAAAAAAAAAACAAATACAAAATTTAAATTAATTTTTCCATTAAAAAATAGAATTTTTATATATTTTTTTTTATATAAAAAAGTAAAATGCAAATTTAAAAAAAAAATATTTTTATTTATAAAATTTAAAAAAAAAAAATAATATTTTTTTTAATTAAATTTTTAATAAATCTAAAATTTTATAAAAAATTTAATTTTCTTAAAATAGCAATTTTTCTAAAAATTCGAATTTATACAAAAATCCTAATTTTTAACATAAAAATTCAATTTTTCTGTTTTTTACCAAAATTTGAAATTTCACTAAAATTTCATTGTTTACAAAAAATTTAAAATTTTACGAAAATTTTTATTTTTAATAAAAATTTTTTATTTTTACTAAAAATTCGATTTAAAAAAAATATATATAAATTTTGCTCAATAAAATTATTCAACATTATTTTTTTTAACACAAAACTTGTTTTATATAATATTTTTCATTATTTTTGTTGTTTCTTTTATTTTTAGTTTTATTTATTTCTATTACATCTTCTTTATTTGTCGTTATTTCATGAGAAACACTTTCGTTTTTTTTAATTTCGATTAAAATCGTTTTTTTTTCTTTCAGGTTGTAATTATGTTGTTGTTGTTGCTACCAAGACAAAAACTGAAACTACTGATATTTACAGCTGCGATCAAAATAATAGCACCACTCACATGTCATAATAATTTTTTTAACTTATAATTGATTTTATTGAACCATAAAATAAGAACAAATTTTTATTCAAATGACTTTTAAAGGCTTTTCAAGGCTTTTAAAGGCTTATTTAAGAAGATGTATGTAGGTGGTGCTATTATTTTGATCACTGCTGTATGTAGATTTTACTTGTTGTTTTTATTTGTGTAACAATTTTTAAGTGTAAAAAATAAAAGTAAAAATAAAAATAATTGTTAAAATTGTTTCTTTAAGATTTCAGCAGTTTTAGCTCTTTTTCGGTTAAAACAAAATATGAGAATAATAAAACTCTTTTTTATGAAATGAAAGGAAAAGTTTTGTAGTGTTTAAGAGTAATTACTTTACTATACCAAAGTAATGTAAGAAGTGTATAGTTTAAATTTTAGGTGAATTAAAAACAACATTCACCAGATTTATTTATTATTTTGCATTTTTTCTAAAATAAAATGATAAATTTATGTAATAAAAACAAAAATAGAGAAACCAGTAAAACAACTTTAGTTATTTTAATATTTCTTTCTTATTTAAGGGAGAATTTCCTTCAATTTAATTTAAAATTATGTACCTTTTGTGATTACTCATCATCATCCGGAAAACATGAACGATACACTGTACATTTACAATTGTTATTATTATTATTATTATTATTATTATTATTATTATTATTATTATTATTATTATTATTATTATTATTTATATTATACCGTTAGAGATATTTTAATAAAATTTTACATTGTTAGATCTTAGATGTTTTCGGGTTAATATTGTGAAGTAGAGGATCCATATTCGGGCAGGTACTTATTCGGCAACTTTCCAAATTTTACCACTTTGACCGAATCGATTTTTTTTGGTAACTCTTCACTAGAGATATCTTAACGGAACTTAACATATTTTAAACGGAGGTGTATTCGAATTAGTGTTATTGTTTTCAACACTAAATCCAACAACAACCACAAGGAGAATAAAGAACTCTTAATATGTCGGTTTTTTATCAACCGATTTAAAAATTAAAAAAACTTAAATTCAAAAAAAGTCCATAGGTCTCATAGGGGGTTTAAATTATCGGATAATATGTTTTTACCTATAACTCCGGAACTAATGGCCCGATTAATTACCACAATTAAAAAATTAAGTCTCCAAATCTTATGGATTCAAAAAAATATAAAAAACCCGAAAAAACGTTTGAGGAACCTTCATTTATGCACCAATTTTTCTGGAATTTCAATAGCAAAATTTTCGAAAGCATTTCCAATCGTTTGATATACATATCATACACGTTAACTACAGCTCGGTTTCATAATCTTGATTTCAACTAACACACGGAATGATGGACGGACAAAGCTCAATCAATATCTTTTTTCATACCGATCCAGTATATATATATATACATTTGGGGGTCTACGTCGAAAACGTTATTCGTTTCAATTTGAAATTCTTCATATATTTTTGGCATTAAATGACATTTCATTTTACTTTAGTTGAAAAATTTTTTGACTCAATTTATAAATGAATTTTGAGCGAATTTTTGAATATCAACATTCTCGAGATAACACATTATGCGCTGACCAGATAGAATTCTAAATACTACCAAGTTAACTCAAAAACACCTCAAGATTTTTCTTACGGTTCAAAATTATAGAATCATTGCCAAAAATCGATTTGAACACACCGTGCACCGTACCAAGTTTACGAGAATCGGACCATAATTTTTAATATCTCTCATACAATCCAGCCTTCCGAAAATCGGCTCAAATGGAATAAATATCTTATGTTTTATATTTTTATTTTAAATACAAAAATGTTATTTTAGCACAAATCTGGAAAAACAAATTTTACGAGGGTCGCTCTATAATAATTACTTCATGTTATTATATAGTCGGTCAAATTAGACTATTCGTTCTAATAATAAATGTACGTTGAAATCTAGAACAAGTACGATTCCAGTATTCATCGAATATTCATTACCCTCCACCACAAATGCGTGCAAAGTAAATACATTATATTTCATTTCCTCACAAATAAACTTACATTTTTTAAAAAATTTTCTTACATACAACGCAGTTGCAACTTAATTCATGAATCATAAAATTTGTTTTATTTTGGCCGATAACTCTTTTTTTACTGAATCGATTTTAATTATTTTTGGACTGGTTATGAGATACAACATCACTTAGTTTTAAGGAGGAATTCTTTTCTAATTTGTCGATTAGAAATTGAAAATTTAACGAAAGTTCTTTGCTTGAAATTAAAATTTACCTCAGTTATCGGTTTATATCTTAAAAAAAAAAATAAATCGATTTTGCTGGTTTTAAAAAGGAAACTTCTCAGAATAATAATTAAAACTCATTGAGTTTTGTCAATTATTGTGGATGTGAGTCCGATAGAAAGGGAGAATACGGACAGTCAGACGGACATAGCTAAATCGACTCAGATTTTAGTTGATATAAGAAAATATATTTATTATGTCTCTCAGATGATTCTTTCTTAGCGTTACACACGGAATGACAAGTTATTATATCCTCTACACCACTTATGGTGCTGATCAAAAGTTATAGATTTTTCTCAACATAATTTCTACTTCCATCCCACTGTATTTTGTTTATGAGTATTTTATGTTCGTTTAATGGAGTAAAATATTCGGATTATTATAATTACGTTTTTCATTGTTACAGGAAAAGAAAGTCTTCATGTGGCAACGCCTGCTGTACATATAATCGTATGTGTGTTTGTGTGTGTAACAGTGTGTTTGTATTAAAATATCCATGTATATTTTTTAGTTTGTTTTATATTTTTATTTTCATTTTTGTTTTTGTTTCTTTTTTTGTTAATTTTTTTCAAAAATTTATGTTGATCAAAAGTTTTATTAAAAATGCAAATTTTTTTCTTCATTTTTTTTTCTTTATAAAAAAATCATAATTTTTTAATAAAATTTTACTGTTTTGCTGTTTGATAATTTATTATATAATAATTTTTGCTATAATAATTTCCATTATTAAATAATTTTTATTGAAAGGAAATAATTATTTCTTTTTTAGAAAATTAATTTATTCCTCTTTCACATCTATTTCGTTGTTATGTTCACTATTTTTCTTTCATTTTTGTTTATAAAAGAAACTTTTCGAATTAATTAAAGTCGTTACCAAATTAAGTTGCCACAAAACAGAGTTCGTTAAGATACAATAATTTCTTATAGAAATCAGAAATTTAAAAATTATCTGAAATTATTTTTGCAACTTTTTTCCTTTCATTTGCTTATTTTGATTATGTTTTGTTAAGAGGAGAGAGAAAATTTCCAGCTGCCATCAATTTGTTTACATTTCTTTTATTTCCCTTAACAAATATTTCTTTATTAACGTTTAATGACACTAATTTTTCTTTTAACACGTTTGATTATGTCTGATCATGTTTACATTGTCACACACATGTTTTTATTCTTCTTTGTGTTAATTAATCAAATAAACAAATAAATAAATAAATTAATTTATGAATGCAAAATTTGTTAACCGGATAACATTAAAGAAATTTACACCATTTTTTTGTTGATTCATTGATCTTTTTAATAGAGAAATTTCATCAAAACGTACACGTTTTTCACACTGAGAGAAATATTGCGAGTTTTCAAAACTTAATCTTATTTATTCAGATTCTGGTTTTTTGTCGCACAAACGCCAATTTGTTTTTCAGAAACCGTTACATATTACATATAACACGAACATCAGCAAACTCACACTTATTCTCGCGCACACACACATAAAAAACTTTTTTATTTGTCATATAACCAGTTTTTTAAAACATGAACCGGTTTTATATATAAAAGTTTTCATTAAATCCAATCAATTTTGATTGAGAAATTTAACCGAAATTCTTCGCTTGTAAAATGAAGTTGTCTCAGATATCGATCTATATCTTATATACACTTAAACAGATTTTAATTGATTTTAGTAAGAAACTAATAATGATTAGAAGATTTTATTCTGGCAAAATTTCATACTTTCAAATGATCACTTAATCACTTGATCAAATGCGAAGCCATGAGAAATTTTATGTCTGAAAAGATATTTTTAAAAATTTGATCCCAATCATTTTTCAAGGAAACTATTTTAGAGGGGACAAAGTTATAGGAAACGGATAGAATGGAGTGGAGAGATAGCCCTTTTCTAACTTTTACATTAATTAAGGGAAGCTTCATTACTTTCTACCAAATTTACTAATCCAATAAACGTTTAAAAAACCAAAAAACGTTCAAAATATTTTGTTTCCGCTTTAAAGGGAAATTAATTCAAATATTTCTTCTTTTCAAAAATGAACATAAATAATTTGTTATGGCGACAACCACAAACAATAATAAAAATAATAATTATTATCAAACGATTATTACAGCATACACACAATGAAACACACATACACACACACATTTAAATAAACAAAGCAAATTCAATAGTCATCTAGAACACACATACACAACTACACACATCTAAAGTTTTCTTTAAACAGTGTTGCCAATTTAGCGATTTTCCCGTTAATTCCAGCGATTTTAAAATGTCCATCCCGAAAAAAAGTTGTTTTAGAGATTAGCGGAAATGCTAGCGATTTGTGAAGCTCCTTAGGCGAGCAAAATAGACAGAAATAAATCTGTAACTTCGAATTTTGATATACCGATAGCAAAGGAGTGTAACTAGATAAATTTTAAAAGTGGATCAGTATGTATAAGAAGGTGAAATGATTTTGTTGGATTGGATGACAAAGAAAATTTTAATTTTAATACCCACTATGGTGTTCAGAGTTTAAGATCAAATTAGCGTCAGTTGCGGATTTTAGCGTTTTTTGGAATCTGCGCTAGTTGCGGAATTTAACGTTTTTTTATTTTAAAATCCGCTTGGATTAATTTGATGTACCAATAGCAAAGGAGAGTAGCTTCATACAGTTTTTAAGTGGGTCAAGATCTATAAGAAGGTGAAACGATTTTGTTGGATTCGATAACAAAGAAAAGATTTTAATTTTGACGCCCTCTATGTTGTTCAGAGTTTCAAATCTAATTTGCGCTACTTGCGGATTTTAGCGTTTTTTGGATACTAAAATCTTTTTGAATTGACAACTAATCGAATTGACAATAATCGTTAGAGAAAAATTCCAAACACTGACTTTGGATAAGATTTTGTTGCTCTAATAAAAGTTGAATTTAAAAAGAGATCGCAAGATGAGTAACAGTTTAAATGTATGTGTGTAATTTAGTTTTATTACACTTGAAGATAATTAAATGTTTAAGTTTTAGTGTGTGTATGTGTGTAAAAGCATAAACCTAATTGTAAATTTTGTTGTAATAGATAAATAATTTATTAATGTTATTGTTATTGTTATTATTATTTCATTTCATATTTCAGATATTCATAATAATAAAATAACAACAACAAAAAAAAACAAGATAAATAATAAGAAAAGAGGATGTTAAGCAAACAATTGTTAAAATATTAAATTGTTTCAAGTGTCTTGAATAAACACAGGAATCAAATAAACATACAAAACATAATTTACACTGGACTGACTGAACTGAACTGAACTGAACTGCACTCTACCATGAGTAGAACAAATAATGAGTAAACACACAAACATACAAACAAATTTATATTTTTCTTTTATTGAATTATCTACAACTCTATTATTTTTTTTTTAAGAATTTTGCTCTGTGCAAAATCGGAAAAAAAAATATTTTATTCTTCTTTTAGTGAAGAGCAAAATAAAAAAAGATGTTTATTTTATTACTCCTCAAAATTGCGATATGGTTGAAAAGTAAAAAAATGCTTAACAATGCATACAACAAAAGTAAACACATCTTAATATATGAGTACAAATATCGTAAATATACAAACATCGCATTTTCAGCTTAATAGAAAATAACATTTTTCACTGTTACACACAATTTCAAAACAATTTGTGCGAATTATTCATTATAAATTTCTTTTTTGAAGTTTATTCTTTTTGGATTTTATCTTTTTGATTTTTATCATTTTTTTAATTGAACTCTTGTTCAAAGGCGCATACGAAAAATAAAACTCTTTTTTAAATTAAAATTAAACTCTTTAAAAAGTCCGATAGTTTGAAGAATGAAAAAAATTTTAAATCGTACGAATATGAATGTTTGTGTAAAAGTGTGTCTGAATGTGTGTAAATAATTTAAAGAAGAAGCAAAACAAAAGAATGACAAATAAAAATGATTTAAGAAATCAAATGACTCAACTATAGAGATTTTAAAAAATAATCACAAAAACTCTAGAAAAATTAATAAAAAAAATTCAAAAAATGATGAATAAATTAAATCTAAAAAATGTGATTGAAAAGAAGTAAGAATGTTTTGTTCGCCGCTGTGCCGAATTTTGCAATACCCTCCATCATGAAGGCGTGAAAGTAAATACGTTATGTTTCGTACAATACACAGTAACAACGTATATATAAATTAGTTTAAATTTTTGGCTCCTCAGGACTATAGTTTTTGTGAGCGTAGCAAACAGACAGACGGACATAGCTTAATGAGTCATTAAAATTAGTTTTGTTTTGGCTATAACTTCTTTTCTACTGAACCGATTTTTAAAACTATTCGGGTGCATAACAAAACACATTTAACTTTATATCTTATTATAATTTGCCTCAGATATCGGTCTATATTTTGATAAACCAGAACCGATTAGCTGATTTTAGATAAGCAACTCCTAAAATTTCATTAAGCCTCTGTTTAGTTATTATGGACGTGAGGCGTGCCAACAGACAGACTGACAGGCGAACAGACAGCCAAACTGACAGCCAGACGGACATAACTTAATCGATTCAGATTTCGATTTGATTCAAGAATATACTCTGCTTAATGGAGTCTAAGATGTTGCCCTCTTAGCGTTACATACAGAATGACAAAGTTAATATACACTCTTTACCACTGGTGGTGGTGGAGGGTATAAAAATGACAAAACTTATTTTCTCCATAAATTGAAGAAGTGAATGTTCAATAACAAATTGAAAACAAAAGAAGAATTTATGAATGAAATGGAATAAAATAAAAAAATAACGACAACAGTTTTTTTAAGTCAATGGATTTTAAACACCTGTTTTTTTGTTTGTTTCTTATTTTTGTTATTGTTTATTTGCAATTTATATCGAAATAGTTTTGAATTTTTAAAGTGATTTTCTTCTTTCCCCTTTTTTTGAATTTTTAAATAAGTTTTCATTTCATTTTGTTTCATAAATTTTTGTTAAATATTTCATTTTGTCTTTCAACTTTCTTAGGATTTTTTAGCGCTTTTTTAATGTTTCACAAATTTAAATTTCTTTTGTTTTATGTGAAAGTGCTTATTTTGTGTTTTGTCTTAAATTCACTTTTATTATTTTATACTAAAGTAAAAAAAAAAATGTTAATTTTTGTAGAAATTTCCAATGAATTTTAAAGTTTTCATTTAAACATTTAAGAATATGAAGAAAACATAGAAAATATTTTACTGTACAGTGGATGTCCAGTAGTACGAACGCTCTTTAAAAACAATTTTTTAATAATACAAATGAAAAAAAATTATACACAGAAAAAAATATTTGACAAAAATGTTCAATTAATTTAATAATTAATTTTAAAATAAATTTATTTTAATTAAATAAATTATATATTTAATTGTTATGATTTCTATTATGCAATAACAGAGAGGCCTCGAAAACAACAAATTTATTGGGAATATGAAATATACGAATACGATATTTGATATTTATGAATTTTATGGAATACGATACCTTGTATCGTAATTATTTTAAGGATAATATGTTTGGAACTGTTTTATTAAAAGTCGTAGGTACTTGGTGGGTTGTTTGACTGCCGTTGTTTGTATCGAAAATGAATTGAAACTTTCCTGTCATTTCTATGCAACCAAATCAGGTATTTTTCTTACTTTCGCAATGTTAACCACATCTGTGATTTTTCCAGAATCTATTAAAAGACTTTTAGAGGCATAATCCCTTAAAAAATGAAGTTCGGTTAATGCACGTCGAATTTGGGCTCTGACTGGAAATACTGACATTTATCGAACGAAGTCGACATCGTTATGATGATGTCAAGAGTTGTCTAAGCAAAGCTTATTATATATATCGTGAATATATGCGATAAATTACACTTCACAAATATCAATATGTCCTACATACACATATTCTTTGTAACGTAAATTTTAAAAACTTCCTTTTTTTTGACGTCATGGAGAAACTTGGTCAGATAATTCTGTAAAGTTGTATGTATTAGAATATGTCTTTAGTATTTCTTATAATTTTAATAAATTTTCCAAATAAATAAATAAAAACATTTACTTTTATAGATTTAATTGTATTAATTATCACCTTAATTATTACTACGAAAAATTTCAATAATAACTGTTATTGTACTAATTATGAGAATTAATTAATATAAACTCATGGATGCTAATTAATATAATTAATAAAATTAATTGAAATAATTAAATAAAATAAAAATTTTAATTAATATTATCATTTTGGTGATAAGATCAAAATTGAACAAAAAATTAATTGATATAATAAATTTTATAATTGTACTTAGTTTTCATTTTTTTCTATGTAGCGGACTACGAAAATAAAACATTGTTGATATGGATTTTCCAAATCGACTATATTTACAATCATTAAATAGAAAACAAATCAACTGCATGATAATTCCATGAGTCCGTTAAAAAAAATCGGTATATTGTTGAAAGTGGTGAATTTAAATGAATGGAAGATGCACTTTAGAATATTCCATATCACAGTCGATGGAGAACAATTAAAATGTAAAGCTCTGGAACTGCATAAGAAATTCTACTGTGGTCAGTTTGGTGCCAGTGATGGTTATGGAATGCGATTGTTAAAAGAGTCTCGAGAGAACTGACAAAATATAATTCGTACTAACGGACATCCACTGTGTTTGATTTGTATCGATTTTTTTACTTCTTAAACAATAAATTATCTCTTTTTTACCTCCGCACAGTGTAGCAAAATCGAATTTTTGTTTAAATAATTCTATTAGTTTTGAACTGTGAGACATCTTAATGAAATTTCACAAAGTCAGAACTGAGATAATTTCGATTTGATCTGGAAGAACACAAAGTTGACAACCTTGGTTATGCTGATTTTTTTCAGTGTATTAAAAAGATTCCCACTTTTCTAAACGTAAATACCCAAAAACACAATCCACATAAATCATGTTTAAATATTTGTCTTAAATCACTTAAATGATCGCTTTGTCATTATAAGAGACGTCCGGCAGAACATAATTTTTGGGTGTTTATATTAAGAATAAATTCAGAATGATTTCATCTTCAAATTTTAAGAGTTGTTACAGGACTTAAGCCCTAAATGTTACGAACTTTTTGAAGAAAAAAAATCAAAAACTCCACTTTTTTAAAAGTTTAAACCTCAGATTAATATAATTTATAGTGTTATATTTATAGGTTATTTATTCAATTATTTCGAGTTCAATAGCTCTAAAACTATAAAGATAACGGACACATAAAAGAGTATTTTATAGAAATTTATAAAGATCAACGATCTGCAAAATATATTTTGTCTTAATAAATAAAATAATTTTTGGCGAATTTTTAAAATATGTAAACAATTTTGAAGGGTCTCTGTCTACGCCCGTTACCAGATACGGTATTGTACTTCACCAAATTAACACTAAAACACCTTAACTCTAACCATTTGAATTTTCATTAAGATACCTTTAAGGATTCAAAATTTTCCGAATTATTTTCAAAAAAATCGATTTTAACACACTTTGTGATATTTATTAAGTTATGGCAATTTTGCAGCAAGTGATCGATATGTTGGTTATTTGTTGCAAAAAAGTCATAACTGGATAAATTGGATTTTAAGAAACATTTTTTTAATTTTTAACTCATATATAATTTCTTCTATAATTTGTAAATTCATGAAAGTTGAACTCTCTGTTCTTTTTCTAAGTCCAAAACTATAAAGCTTTTATAAAAAGAACTTAAATATTTAACGTTTAATAAAAATCTTATAAAACATCTATTTTCTATTAGAGCTTTTTAAATAAACTTTGAGGCAGAATTTTTTTATTAAAACAAAAGTTTGCTTGAAAAGCTTTTTACTTTAAAATTTTTTTTAATTCTTCTGTAATTTCTATTTAAAATTGCAATTTCCTCATTTTCAAAAAATCTTCCATTTATTTTTCTTAAATAAATTTATCATGAAGCGTTTTATTATAAATTTTCTCTAAAGCTTTTTACTTTGAAAATGTGTGTCATTAGAAAATCTGCAATATTTTCTTTTTATTTGGAAGAAAAAATCCATAAAATAATAAAATTCCATTTAAAAAAGAAAAATCAACCAATAATAACGCAGAAAAAGAGGCAGTTAGAGTGCAGCAAATGCCCCAAAGGGAAATTCTTTAAGTAGATTTATTTAATTTTAGTATCAAAATGGTCTTAAACATCTATGTGGAAGCTACACTCTGCACTTTGGATTTTTGTTTTTGGAATATTGTCATCATCATGCACTTGTAAGACTTCCAAAGAACGAAAGATAAAGAAAGAAACACAACCAAAACTCTTAATAAATATCAAGGAAATGAACAAGTTACTCACTGGCACTCACACTCACTCACTCACTCGGTTTGCCAGCAAAAAAAAAAAGCTTTTAGGGAAGAATTCTTTAAACCCAAAAAGAATTCATTAGTTTTTTTTAAGTTATAAAATATGGCAGAAGTCGAAACATTCCCCCTTTTTAAAATGAACTAAAGGAAAAAAGAGAAAATAATACGAATTTGACTTTAACACATTTTAGTCAGTTCAGTCAGTTATAGACGACGCAAGCGATGGAATTTCTGCAGTCAACCGTAACAAACATTTTGCAAAAAACCAAAGTCTTATCCCAGATTATGCTTTAATTTTGCCGCTTGCTCCATATTTATTTTAATATGCTTTAATTTTGCCGCTTGCTCCATATTTATTTTAATACTTTTAAAAACACACACAGTGACACACACACACACACACATTTCATTTTTTCTAAATTTTGGCCTAAAAGAGTTAAAAGAGTTAAAAATGAAATTCATATCTTCCTTAATTTTTTTTGTATCCTCCAGCACCACAAGTGGTGAAGACGGTATATTAACTTTGTCATGCCGTTTGTAACGCTAAGAAGGAATTATCTCACACCCAAACATCTATAAATATTCTTGCATTAAATCAAAATCTGAGTCGCTTTAGTTATATCCCTCTATATGTCTGTCTGTTCGTCTGTATCCTGAGAAATTTGCTATTTAAAACCAACAAAAACGGATCGATATATTTAAAGATATAGACCGATATCTGAGGCAACCTCATGTACTTCATTAATATTCTGAAAATTACCAAAATCGGTTCAGTAGAAAAAAGTTATACTCAAGAATATAATTCATCTGTGAGGGTGAATGTTACTTCACACGAATTTTTGCTGGAGGGTATTGAGGATTCGGCACAGCCATGTATACCATTCTAACATGTTTTTTTTTCCATTTTTGGTAACATAAACTCTCTTCCGTGGTAGTTGCTAAATGTCATGTAGCGTTGGAATAGAGTAAAAGAGAATAAAGTAAAAGAGTGGAGAGTAGTTGTGAAGAAAAAATGTTAAGGAAATTAACAACTTCCTTGACACACACACACGCTCAAGAAAAAAGAAGACGAAAACCAAAATAACGGTAGCTATATAACAACAACATCAGCAGGAGCAGAAGCACAAAAAAAAGGGGTTGCTCTTAAAGTCTTAGAAGCGAAATGTGTTGTAACCAGATAGTGCGGTTAATGTTGGGGTTTATTTAGGGGTTTAGGAAACTACAACAACAACGACACAAAAATTATAACAAAAAATGCAAAAAGTAGAAGAAAACAAGTAGTGACAATATTAGAGTAATACTTTAAATAAAATGCCTTAATATATGCTTTACTTTGCTGATGCTTGCAACGCCTTAAGATATGCTTTAAACTAATGAGGGTTTTTCTGGTGAAATATTAACTATTTTGTGGAAAAAGAAGAAAAAGTAAAGAAACTATAAGAAATAAAGTGCAAAATTAAGGAAATTTATAAGGTTCTAAGCAGATAATATAATGAATTTAAAGTCTACTTGTAGGCTTTAAAAAATATAATAATTATTAATTGCATATTAAAAAGACAATTCTAAAGTTTAGGTGAAAATAACGATCATAAATAAAACCTTTTTTAGAACTTTTTTCTTTTATAGATTTTATGATCACAAATTAACGTTATTTTCTTGTTTGTAGGTTTTTTTTTTTGAAGGAAATCAAGTTATTTTTATTCCTGTCAGGATTTTCATGTATACAATTAATTTTTTTTTTTTTTTAAAGTAAATGATCACATATTAAGGATATTTTCTCGTTTAAATGTCATGTATATGTTTATCTTCTTTAAATAATAGAATTTTTCTCAAATATAAAAGTCGTCAGAAAACCCTGCAAATTTTTGATTGGAGTTTTACTTTAAGAATCAAAAATAAAAGTAATTGTGATATAATAATTTTTTGGGGAAAAAAATCAACGTTATTTACCGGATTTAAGCTCTAATTAAAGGAATAGTAAATTTTAATATGCTAAACTCTTCTAATTAAGGGAATACAGGTTTCTGACGCATTTTTATTAAAAAAATATATCGTTTTAAATATTAGTGATCTCAAATAAACGTCTTTTTCCCAATTTTAGCTTCATTAAAAACACTACAGCTTTCATTAGTTCTTTTGATGAATAAATAAAAATATAGTTTTTTTAAAAATTATAAATGATCACAAATAAAAGCTATTCTCTTAGTATTTAGCTTATTTGAATAACTACAACGAGTTTTAGTAGTTTTAAATTTGTATATGATAAACGTTATTTTCATAATTTAAGGTTTACTTAAGGAGCAGCCATTTTTTACATTATTTAAATTTTTTAATAAAAAATCTAATTTGTGATCACAAACTAAATTTATTATGTCGTTTTGCAAAAGAAATTTAGTATTTAATAATTTTTAATGAAGAAAGATCAATATAAACAAACTTTCTTTGAATTGAGGCTTATTTTATTAAGGACTTTAATCAATGTTCAAATTTTAAATGAAAAAATCGCTGTTTTAATAATATTTAAATTTTTTTTCCATTGAAACTTTATAAAGTTCTTCCAGAGTTTAATACGAAAATATAAATATTAAAAGAAAACAGACGAGATCACAAATAAATGCCTTTTTCTTTGTTTGAAGTAGAATTTAAACGATTTGCAAATATGTTGAGTATTTTTATATTTTCTTTTTATATAAAAACAAAATTTCTTGCAAAATTAATTAATCACAAATAAACGCTATTTTCTAAATTGGTGGCTTATTTAAAGAACAAAAACAATTTTATAATTTTAACATATTTTTTTATATAAGTGAACACGAATATGCATACTTTTGTGATATAAATGCTCACAAATAAAGGCTTTTTTCTTGATTTAAGATTTGTTTAAAAACCTACAAATCTTGATTTCGAGCTTATTTGAAAAATGTCATATTTGTCCTTTCACATACTTATAGGAAAAAATTAGTAATCTAATAAAATTAATCATAAATTAACACCATTTTTGTGGTTTGAGGTAAGTAATCACATATTACCACCATTTTTGTGATATGACTCTTATTTAAGAAGCAGCACACATTTTTGTATGAAAATCTTATTTTTTATTTTGTTCTCTTTTTTCACATGATCACAAAATATATGTTATTTTCGCGATTTGAGACCAATTTGAAGACGTTTATAAAAGATTTTATTTAGTAAAATGTAAGTGATCGCAAATTAATGATGTTTTCTTGATTTGCGTCTTATTTAAAGTTTCAAAAATGTTTTATAAACTGTCTTAATATATGCTACACAATGCTGAATTCAATACCCACCTCCATGTATGCTTTACATTTTAAATTCATATTAAAAAAGAACTTTATGTAATATTAGAGTAACCT
>PYHX02000495.1:3969591-3998916 GCA_004302925.2 Cochliomyia hominivorax | reverse complement strand
TTTCGTAAAGGTTGTTTTATAATTTAAAATCAAATCTACTTTGTCGCCATATGATACTTTTTGCTGGCAATGAAGTGTTAGCTGACTGCACCCCTAAATGGATCTGACTGTAATTTCAGGCCTTTTGTAATTAAAAACTATACCTTTTAAGGAGCGATAAAAATAAATTATTTTCATTTAATAAATCGGAACGTAATCCGAAAAAGAATCACATTTCCTTCTGCTTTTTAAGTTTTTTTTAAAAGAGAGAAATATCATACATACTTTTCCGTTAAATTTGAAATTTTTAAAATCGATTCCGGAAACAGTTATTACGTACCTAAAAAGACAACAATAATAAAATTCATTAATTAATTATTTATTTATTTATTTATTTATTTATTTATTTATTTATTTATTTGTAAAAAAATATATTTTTTTATTGTTTTTCTTCAATTAATGTTCATTTAAGTAAAAGTAATTATAATTTAATTCCAACTATCAACCAACTGTCAAAAAAGAGGAGATTTAACAATTTTTTTTTATTAATTAATTTTGTTTTTCAAAGTTTCTTTTGTATTTTTCCCACTTCTCTCCTTTCAAATCTTTCGACATTTCAAAACAGCAAAAAAACTTGTTGTCTCATCTTCAAACTCTTTTTGATGTTTTTGTTTTGTTTTCATTTTTTTTTTTAGATAAAAGTTCAACTTTTTAATTTAATTTCAAACAAAAATCGGAAAACAAAAAAAAAACTGAAACTTGACAATAAAATAAAAAGTTTTTTTCTTCTCTTTTTCTTTCAGTGATTGATGTTCCAAACAAAGACTTGAGGACTGAGTTAAATATTTCACGGTGTCTCAGTGTCATTTAAGATGTTTTTAACAGCCCCCTTTCCAATTCCCTGCCAACACTTTCTTTTGGGGTGAGAAATAAAAGGGTTGAGGGGGGGGGAAATTTGAGAAGTTTAAAAATATTTTCGTAAAAGAACATTTAATGATGATGACGATGATGGTGAAATAAGAGGAGAAAGACAAGAAAACAAATTAATGAAACTTAAAAAAAAACTTAAGCGATCGATTAAGAGACAAAAGTTTCCAATTTTCAAAAAAAAACATAGAGATAGTTAAGACCGATAATATACTATATATACGAAATTATCTACAGACCCTCGCATAATTCGAATTAATAATTTCTACTAGTAAATTTCGTTCAGTGTTGAATGTATGGGAAAGAGCTAAATTTAACTTCAGAAAGTCTGGACTCTCAGCCAACATATAAACTTCTATATACAAGCATCTGATATCTAGAAAAACGTAATCACTAAAAGATTCATAATCTTTTAAATAAAAATTCGTGAAATATCATTTATGAAGAACTAAAAACGTCGAAATTTTGATGATGATGATGATGCCGATTTTGTTAAGAAAAATAAAATTAATATTTGAAAATAAAATTGAAACAAATAACGATATTTATTTTAAATTCCAATATGATATATAAAAACCAGTCCAAGAATCGTACATCTAAAAAGATTGCCAACTTTCCATACTGAAATACCCAAAATCCCAATCTGTATAAATCATAATTAAAAATATGACTGTTTTCACTGAAATGGTCACCGGGACAATAATAAAGGCCGCTTGACAGAATTTGGGAATTTATCTTAGATATATATTGCTATACATAAGGATAATTTTAAAGTGATTCCTGCTGTGCCAATTGAGAGCTGAACGGAAAAAATATTTTTTTTCTAAAATTGACCAAGTTTGGATAGCGAATGCGTACAAATCTTTACCCCAATTTCAGCTGAATTAGTTTACTCAATCTCCTGTTAAGATTTCTTCATAAAACAATTAAAAAAATCAAAAAGTTCAGAACCAAAAAAATGGTTTTATCAGTAAATAAATGTTGCAAAATTTTTGAAAAAATATTCAAAAAAAAAAAAAAAATTATTTTTAAAGTGAAACAATGTTAAATTAACATTTTTTGTCTATGAAGCAAAATCATAACTGAAAAAAGTTAAATTATTTACATTGATTTTTTTCTGTGTGTATATTAAAGTGATTATAACATCAATACTTGTTCGAATATTAAAGGGAAAATTGGGACCTACATTAAGGACTCCAACTTAAGAAGAGTAAAGAAAGGCAAGATTGAAAATAGCTTTAAAATGAATTTCTCTGAAACTATAAGAGATAATTGCTAAATTACTTTTAAAGGGATTTTTAAGAATTATTTGTAAAAAGAATGGCCAATCTTGGAGGGCCACCGACTACGCTTCGAAAACCTTTGATCTCTTACCACGTGAAATTTCATTAAGGCATCCATAACGATTCAAAAGTTACAGTATTATTTTGCGAAAAAAGAACTCGTTTGGGAAACACTATACATACTCTAAGTAGCCAATTTTGGCGGGTAACTGACGACACTCTTTAAATCACTTTTTTTAAATCAATTCAAAAATACATCAATTCTAATCATGTGGAATTTCATTAAAATTTCTTAAACGGTTCAAGAAATGCAGATTTTTTTCTAAAATATCTATTTGGATACACTGTGCAACAGTTTATAAGGACAGAAACAGACAGACAAACGGACAGACAGACAAAGAGAAAGACAGGCAGATGGACAGACGTCGTTAAATCGATTCAGATACTTTAAAGTGGCTTTCAGTATGTCACACCTGCACAAATCGCAAATATCACCAGTACCTCAGATGGTGTAGGGTGCAAAAAAATCACAGCGAAGAATTTAATAAAAAATAATAATAAAATTTATAAAATTTTCATTTGATAAATTATTTTTAAATATTAAATAATTTTTTTAATTGAAATAAATTTACAATTTTACTTCATGATTTTTTTTCTTTCATTTTTCATATCTAAATTATGATGAATCATGAATTAAACGTAAATCCATCATTTTTGTTCATCTGTCATTACAATTTTGTTACGTAGATTTTATTACAACAAATTCAACTAAAACTAAAACTGAACGATTTTTTTTTCTTTCATGTTTTTCTTTTTGTTTTTTTGCAGTTTTAAACATTTCAGTTCAGTGATTCGATACGAAAATAATTGTGTAAATTTTTTGTTGTTATTGTTGTTGAATTCAACATGCTGCACGTACGATTTTATTCATTAAAAGAAAAATAAACAACATTTTTTTAAAAAGTAACAAAAAATAAACAACAACAACATAATTGGGAAATTGTGTTTTTGGATTTTTTTGTTAATTTTTTTTTCATTTTTATTTTTATTTTTATTGTGATTTTTCTCTTTTTGGCACATTAACAGTTTTGTATTTCAATACTGGATTTTTATTTTTTTTCTCCAAAAAAAGATTGATCTTTCTTTTGCCGGTTTATTGTTAAAAAAATCTAGAAATAAAACCACAAATATTGGTTTCTTGATCAGAAAAGTACATAAATCAAAATAAGGTTTTTTTGACTCTTTTTTAATCTTCAAACGATCGGATCTTTCAAAGAGTCTAATTTTAATTTTTCAAAAAGAGTTTTATATTTTTTATCACTCTTTGAACAAGAGTTTAATTCTAAAAAATTATTAAATCTTTTTTTATTTTTTTCATATAAAAATCAATAAAGAGCGAAATCCCAAAAAGAATGTTAAAATGAATAATTCGCACAAATTCTTTTGAAGTCGTTTTTTTTAAATTTTTAATAAACTGAAAAGGAGATGTTTGTATGTTTACAACTTTTGTATGTACATACAAACGTACTCAAATATTAAGATTTTTTGCTTTTGTTGTATGATTTTATAGGTGTAAATTTTATTGCTCCAAAAAATCTTTTGTGTACTTGTGTATGTACAAAGCATATTTTTCTTTACAAGCAATTTTGAGGGGTAAAAAATAATTATCTTCTTTTTTACTCCAAGCTAAACGAAGAGTAAAATATTTTTTCTTCGATTTTGCTCTGAGCAGAAATAAAGATTAAAATTTTAATCGAAAAAAAGATTTTTTTTATTTTGATCTCCTTAACGAAGAGTAAAGAAAAGATCATTTGAAAATGGCAAATAGATCAAGATGCTCTTGATTATGTACTAAAGCTAAGCCTCAGATTTGCTGTACATATATTTGCATTATGATTTAAATTAATATAACATTTTATTGGAACCACATTGATATATGTTTCCTGAATAAAAATCGTTTAGAATTTTATTTAGAATCCAGACAATATTTTCAGAGATTTGTTGGGGCATGAATTGGGCTAACCACGTATAGATTTGACCTATTTTAAGATTTAAGGTCAAAATTTGTTTTCGGTCCAAACATCCTTTTTTTAATTTCAAGACCAGAGGTGACCAACTTTAGAGTTCCTACCCCCAGTCCCCCGAACTCCCTAAGTGTTTGTGTTTTCCTGAATCAGTTGAAAATACAAAATTAAGAATTTTCATGCAAAATTTAATTGAAAAAATATTCAGCACTTCCAAAGTTACAGAGTTATTTACAAAAAAGCACCACTGTGGAGAATTAAAACTTTAATAGATTTTAGAAAACAGTTGAAAATATAAGTTACTTTTTTTAATTTTTTTACAAAAATCTGATTCCATATTTTTATTGACTTCACGGACTTTTCACAAAAATGTAATTTTTAACTAAAGTACACACAATTCAGACAACCACTTAATACAAAGTTTTTATTATTCCGAAAATTTCAGCAATAACTAAAGTTTTTATAATAAAATCTAAATAATTCAGTTTTTCAATATTCCAATTATTATTTTTTTTACTAAAAATGTAATGTTTCACTAAAATTTCAATTTTTCACAAAAAAATCGTTTTCTGTAAAAAATCTATTTTTTAAATTAAATTTAAAAATTTAATTTTCTTAAAAAAATCTAAATTTTTCAAAAAAAAAAAAAAAAAAAATAATAATTTTTCAAAAAAACAAATCCAAAATTTAAATTAATTTTTCCATTAAAAAATAGAATTTTTTAATTAAAATAAATAAATAAATAAAAATAAATATTTTTTCTATAAAAAAAGTAAAATGCAAATTTTTCAAAAAAATTATTTTTATTTATAAAATTAAAAAAAAATAATAATAATTTTTTTAATTAAATTTTTAATAAATCTAAAATTTTATAAAAATTTAATTTGTAAAAATATAATTTTTTCTAAAAGTTTGAATTTCTACAAAAATCCTAATTTTTAACATAAAAATTCAATTTTTCTGTTTTTTACCAAAATTCGAAATTTCACTAAATTTTCATTGTTTACAAAAAATTTAAAATTTTACGGAAAATTTTTATTTTTAATAAAAATTTTTTATTTTTACTTTTCAAAAAAATATATATAAATTTTGCTCAATAAAATTATTTAACATTATTTTTTTAACACAAAACTTGTTTTATATAATATTTTTCATTATTTTTGTTGTTTCTTTTATTTTAGTTTTATTTATTTCTATTAGATCTTCTTTATTTGCCGTTATTTCATGAGAAACACTTTCGTTTTCTTTTAATTTCGATTAAAATCGTTTTTTTTTTTCTTTCAGGTTGTAATTATGTTGTTGTTGTTGCTGTTGTTGCTGTTGTTGCTACCAAGGCAAAAACTGAAACTACTGATATTTACAGATGCGATCAAAATAATAGCACCACTCACATGTCATAAGCTAATTCTTTTAACTTATTTTTGATTTCATTAAACCATAAAATAAGAAAAAATTTTTATTCAAATTTCTCTTTTTTATGAAATGAAAGGAAAAGTTTTGTAGTGTTTAAGAGTAATTACTTTACTATGCCAAAGTAATGTAAGAAGTGTATAGTTTAAATTTTAGGTGAATTAAAAACAACATTCACCAGATTTATTTATTATTTTGCGTTTTTTCTAAAATAAAATGATAAATTTATGTAATAAAAACAAAAATAGAGAAACCAGTAAAACAACTTTAGTTATTTTAATATTTCTTTCTTATTTAAGGGAGAATTTCCTTCAATTTAATTTAAAATTATGTACCTTTTGCGATTACTCATCATCATCCGGAAAACATGAACGATATACTGTACATTTACAATTGTTATTATTATTATTATTATTATTATTATTATTATTATTATTATTATTATTATTATCATTATTATTATTATTATTATTATTATTATTATTATTATTATTATTATTATTATTATTATTATTATTATCATTATTATTATTATTATTATTATTATTATTATTATTATTATTATTATTATTATTATTATACCGTTAGAGATATTTTAATAAAATTTTACATTGTTAGATCTTAGATGTTTTCGGGTTAATATTGTGAAGTGGAGGATCCATATTCGGGCAGGTACCTTCCAAATTTTACCACTTCGACCGAATCGATTTTTTTGGTAACTCTTCACTAGAGATATCTTAACGGAACTTAACATATTTTAAACTGAGGAGTATTCGAATTAGTATTGATGTCTAATAGATCAGAAACGTATTCAGTAACCCTCCAAAGTTGACCATATCGAGAATGTTGTTTTTTTTTAATTCGCCAAAAATTATTTTATGAATTGAGACCAAAGGAGGCACCAAAGATTGGTCCATACATCCCATAGGAGGTTAAAAATATTGGAAAATGCATTTTTGCCTACAACTCGGAAACTAATTGACCAATTACAGTGATGTTTACAACTCACAAATTTTCCTAATTATTTCGGAGCTGTTTGTACCAAAATTATAAGCTAAAAAAGTCGAAAGCATTATTTTGCCTTACAGTGTTATTGTTTTCAACACTAAATCCAACAACAACCACAAGGAGAATAAAGAACTCTTAATATGTCAGTTTTTTATGAACCGATTTAAAAATTAAAAAAAAAAAAAACTTAAATTCAAAAAAAGTCCATAGGTCTCATAGGGGGTTTAAATTATCGGAAAATATGTTTTTACCTATAACTCCGGAACTAATGGCCCGATTAATTACCACAATTAAAAAATTAAGTCTCCAAATCTTATGGATTCAAAAAAATAGAAAAACCCCGAAAAAAACGTTTGAGGAACCTTCATTTATGCACCAATTTTTCTGGAATTTCAATAGCAAAATTCTCGAAAGCATTTCCAATCGTTTGATATACATATCATACATGTTAACTACAGCTCGGTTTCATAATCTTGATTTCAACTAACACACGGAATGATGGACGGACAAAGCTCAATCAATATCTTTTTTCATACCGATCCAGTATATATATACATTTGGGCTTCCAAGTCCTTATTCGTTTCAATTTGAAATTCTTCATATATTTTTGACATTAAATGACATTTCATTTTACTTTAGTTGAAAAATTTTTTGACTCAATTTATAAATGAATTTTGGGCGAATTTTTGAATATCAACATTCCCGAGATAACACATTATGCGCTGACCAGATAACATTCTAAATACTGCCAAGTTAACTCGAAAACACCTCAAGATTTTTCTTACGGTTCAAAATTATAGAATCATTGCCAAAAAATTGATTTGAACACACTGTGCACCGTACCAAGTTTACGAGAATCGGACCATAATTTTTAATATCTCTCATACAATCCTGCCTTCCGAAAATCGGCTCAAATGGAATAAATCTCTTATGTATGGGAGTGTCATGAAGATGCATTTTAAATACAAAAATGTTATTTTAGCACAAATCTGAAAAACAAATTTTACGAGGGTCGCTCTATAATTTTTCATAATTATTTCATGGTATTATACAGTCGGTCATATTAGACTATTTAGTCTTATAATAAATGTACGTTGAAATCTAGAACAAGTAAGATTCCAGTTTCATCGAATCTTCATTACCCTCCACCACAAATGCGTGCGAAGTAAATACATTATATTTCGTTTCCTCACATATAAACTTACATTTTTTTTAAAATATCATAAAATTTGTTTTATTTTGGCCGATAACTCTTTTTTTACTGAATCGATTTTAATTATTTTTGGACTGGTTATGAGATACAACATCACTTAGTTTTAAGGAGGAATTCTTTTCTAATCTGTCGATTAGAAATTGAAAATTTAAGGAAAGTTTTTTGCTTGAAATTAAAAGTTACCTCAGTTATCGGTTTATATCTTTAAAAAAACTAAATCGATTTTGCTGGTTTTAAAAAGGAAACTTCTCAGAATAATAATTAAAACTCATTAAGTTTTGTCAATTATTGTGGATGTGAGTCCGATAGAAGGGGAGAAGAAAAGAAAAGAAAATATATTTATTATGGCTCTCAGATGATTCTTTCTTAGCGTTACACACGGAATGACAAGTTAATATATCCTCTACACCACTTATGGTGCTGATCAAAATTTGTAGATTTTTCTCAACATAATTTCTACTTCAATCCCACTGTATTTTATTTATGAGTATTTTATGTTCGTTTAATGGAGTAAAATATTCGGATTATTATAATTACGTTTTTCATTGTTACAGGAAAAGAAAGTCTTCATGAGGCAACGCCTGCTGTACATATAATCGTGTGTTTGTGTGTGCTTGCATATGTGTGTGTAACAGTGAGTTTGTATTAAAATATCCATGTATATATTTTAAGTTTGTTTTATATTTTTATTTTCATTTTTGTTAATTTTTTTTTCAAAAATTTATTTTGATCAAAAGTTTTATTAAAAATGCAAATTTTTTTCTCCTTTTTTTTCTTTATAAAAAAATCGTAATTTTTTAATAAAATTTTACTGCTTTGCTGTTTGATAATTTATTATATAATAATTTTTGCTATAATAATTTCCATTATTAAATAATTTTTATTGAAAGGAAATAATTATTTCTTTTTTAGAAAATTAATTTATTCCTCTTTCACATCTATTTCGTTGTTATGTTCATTATTTTTTTTTCCTTTTCTTTTTCTTTTTTTCATTTTTGTTTATAAAAGAAACTTTTCGAATTAATTAAAGTCGTTACCAAATAAAGTTGCCACAAAACAGAGTTCGTTAAGATACAATAATTTCTTATAGAAATCAGAAATTTAAAAATTATCTGAAATTATTTTTGCAACTTTTTTCTTTTCATTTGCTTTTTTTGATTATGTTTTGTTAAGAGGAGGAGAGAAAATTTCCAGCTGCCATCAATTTGTTTACATTTCTTTTATTTCCCTTAACAAATATTTCTTTATTAACGTTTAATGACACTAATTTTTCTTTTAACACGTTTGATTATGTCTGATCATGTTTACAATTGTCACACACATGTTTTATTCTTCTTTGTGTTAATTAATCAAATAAACAAATAAATAAATAAACAAATAAATAAATAATTTATGAATGCAAAAATTTTTTAACCGGATTAACATTAAAGAAATTTACACCATTTTTTTGTTGATTCATTGATCTTTTTAATAGAGAAATTTCAACACGTTTTTCTACACTGAGAGAAATATTGCGAGTTTTTCAAACTTAATCTTATTTTATTTAGATTCTGGTTTTTTTGTCGCACAAACGCCAATTTGTTTCCAGAAACCGAAGTTACATATAACATTATAACACGAACATCAGCAAACTCACGCTTATTCTCGCGCACACACACATAAAAAAACTTTTTTATTTTGTCATATAACCAGTTTTTAAAACTGAACCGATTTTTATATATAAAAGTTTTCATTTAAATCCAATCAATTTTCATTGAGAAATTTACCAAAATTCTTCGCTTGTAAAATGGAAGTTGTCTCAGATATCGATCTATATCTTATATACACTAAACAGATTTTAATTGATTTTTAGTAAATAACTAATAATGATGAGAAAATATAATCTGGCAAAATTTCATACTTTTCAAATGATCACTTTATCACTTGATCAAATGCAGAGCAATTCCAAAATACCTCATCCGAAGCCATAAGAAATTTTATGTCTTAAACGATATTTTTAAAATTTGACCCCAATCACTCTTTTTAAGGAACTATTTTACAGGACAAAGTATAGAACGGATAGAATGTGGGGGGGGGGGGGGGTGATGAAGAGATAGTCCTTTTCTAACTTTTTTCATTAATTAAGGAAGCTTCATTACTTTCTACCAAATTTATAATCAAATAAACGTTTAAAAAACCAAAAAACGTCAAAATATTTTGTTTTCGCTTTAAAGGGAAATTAATTCAAATATTTCTTCTTTTCAATAATGAACATAAATAATTTGTTATGGCGACAACCACAAACAATAATAAAAATAATAATAATTATTATCAAACGATTATTACACAATGAAACACACATACACACACACACATTTAAATAAACAAAGCAAATGCAATAGTCATCTAGAACACACATAAACAACTACACACATCTAAAGTTTTCTTAACAAATTCGTATGAAGAAAAATCTTGAAATTTAGAACTTTAAACAGTGTTGCCAATTTAGCGATTTTCCCGTTAATTCTGGCGGTTTTAAAATGTCCATCCCGAAAAAAAGTTATTTTAGAGATTAGCGGAAATGCTAGCGATTTGCGAAGCTTCTTAGGCGAGAAAATAGACAGAAATAAATCTGTAACTTCGAATTTTGATATACCGATAGCAAAGGAGTGTAACTAGATAAATTTTTAAAGTGGATCAGTATGTATAAGAAGGTGAAACGATTTTGTTGGATTCGATAACAAAGAAAAGATTTTAATTTAGATGCCCACTATGGTGTTCAGAGTTTAAGATCAAATTAGCGTCAGTTGCGGATTTTAGCGTTTTTTGGAATCTGCGCTAGTTGCAGAATTTAGCGTTTTTTTATTTTAAAATCCGCTTGGATTAATTTGATGTACCAATAGCAAAGGAGAGTAGCTTCATACAGTTTTTAAGTGGGTCAAGATCTATAAGAAGGTGAAACGATTTTGTTGGATTCGATAACAAAGAAAAGATTTTAATTTTGACGCCCTCTATGTTGTTCAGAGTTTCAAATCTAATTTGCGCTACTTGCGGATTTTAGCGTTTTTTGGATACTAAAATCTTTTGAATTGACAATAATCGTTAGAGAAAAATTCCAAACACTGACTTTGGATAAGATTTTGTTGCTCTAATAAAAGTTGAATTTAAAAAGAGATCGCAAGATGAGTAACAGTTTAAATGTATGTTTTATTACACTTGAAGATAATTAAATGTTTAAGTTTTAGTGTGTGTATGTGTGTAAAAGCATAAACCTAATTGTAAATTTTGTTGTAATAGATAAATAATTTATTAATGTTATTGTTATTGTTATTATTATTTCATTTCATATTTCAGATATTCATAATAATAAAATAACAACAACAAAAAAAACAAGATAAATAACAACAAAAGAGGATGTTAAGCAAACAATTGTTAAAATATTAAATTGTTTCAAGTGTCTTGAATAAACACAGGAATCAAATAAACATACAAAACATAATTTACACTGGACTGAGCTGAACTGAACTGAACTGAACTGCACTCTACCATGAGTAGAACAAATAATGAGTAAACACACAAACATACAAACAAATTTATATTCATTCTCTTTTATATGGAAAATAAATAAACCGGAAATCTACAACTCGAAATATTATTATCATTCAGTTATGGTGAATTTTTGTGAAGAATAAACAAATGAGCAGAGTAAGGAAAAACTCGGAACAAAATCTTTATTTTCAAATGATCTTTTTTTACTCTTCTTTGAGAAGATTAAGAGAAGATAACTCTGTAAATTAAAATTTTAATCTTTATTTTTTTTTTTTAATTTTGCTCTGTGCAAAATCGGAAAAAAATATTTTATTCTTCTTTTAGTGAAGAGCAAAATAAAAAAAGATGTTTATTTTATTACTCCTCAAAATTGCGATATGGTTGAAAAGTAAAAAAATGCTTAACAATGCATACAACAAAAGTAAACACATCTTAATATATGAGTACAAATATCGTAAATATACAAACATCGCATTTTCAGCTTAATAGAAAATAACATTTTTCACTGTTACACACAATTTCAAAACAATTTGTGCGAATTATTCATTATAAATTTCTTTTTTGAAGTTTATTCTTTTTGGATTTTTATCTTTTTTGATTTTTATCATTTTTTTAATTGAACTCTTGTTCAAAAGGCGATACGAAAAATAAAACTCTTTTTTTAAATTAAAATTAAACTCTTTAAAAGATCCGATAGTTTGAAGAATGAAAAAAATTTTAAATCGTACGAATATGAATGTTTGTGTAAAAGTGTGTCTGAATGTGTGTAAATAATTTAAAGAAGAAGCAAAACAAAAGTATAACAAAATAAAAATGATTTAAGAAATCAAATGACTCAACTATAGAATTTTAAAAAAATAATCACAAAAACTCTAGAAAAATTAATAAAAAATTCAAAAAATGATGAAAAAATTAAATCTAAAAAAATGTGATTGAAAAGAAGTAAGAATGTTTTGTTCGGCTGTGCCGAATTTGCAATACCCTCCATCATGAAGGCGTGAAAGTAAATACGTTATGTTTCGTACATACACAGTAACAAACGTATATATAAATTAGTTAAATTTTTGGCTCCTCAGGACTATAGTTTTTGTGAGCGTGCAAACAGACAGACGGACATAGCTTAATGAGTCATAAAATTAGTTTTGTTTTTGGCTATAACTTCTTTTCTACTGAACCGATTTTTAAAACTATTCGGGTGATAACAAAACACATTTAACTTTATATCTTATTATAATTTGCCTCAGATATCGGTCTATATTTTTGATAAACAGAACCGATTTAGCTGATTTTAGATAAGCAACTCCTAAAATTTCATTAAGCTCTGTTAGTTATTATGGACGTGAGCGTGCCAACAGACAGACTGACAGGCGAACAGACAGCCAAACTGACAGCCAGACGGACATAACTTAATCGATTCAGATTTCGATTTGATACAAGAATATACTCTGCTTAATGGAGTCTAAGATGTTGCCCTCTTAGCGTTACATACAGAATGACAAAGTTAATATACACTCTTTACCACTGGTGGTGGTGGAGGGTATAAAAATGACAAAAACTTATTTTCTTCCATAAATTGAAGAAGTGAATGTTCAATAACAAATTGAAAACAAAAAGAAGAATTTATGAATGAAATGGAATAAAATAAAAAAATAACGACAACAGTTTTTTTTAAGTCAATGGATTTTAAACACCTGTTTTTTTTGTTTCTTATTTTTGTTATTGTTTTTGTTATTTGCAATTTATATCGAAATAGTTTTGAATTTTTAAAGTGATTTTCTTCTTTCCCCTTTTTTTGAATTTTTAAATAAGTTTTCATTTCATTTTGTTTCATAAATTTTTGTTAAATATTTCATTTTGTCTTTCAACTTTCTTAGGATTTTTTAGCGCTTTTTTTAATGTTTCACAAATTTAAATTTCTTTTGTTTTATGTGAAAGTGCTTATTTTGTGTTTTGTCTTAAATTCACTTTTATTATTTTATACTAAAGTAAAAAAAAAAATGTTAATTTTTGTAGAAATTTCCAATGAATTTTAAAGTTTTCATTTAAACATTTAAGAATATGAAGAAAACATAGAAAATATTTTACTGTACAGTGGATGTCCAGTAGTACGAACGCTCTTTAAAAACAATTTTTTAATAATACAAATGAAAAAAAATTTATACACAGAAAAAAATATTTGACAAAAATGTTCAATTAATTTAATAATTAATTTTAAAATAAATTTATTTTAATTAAATAAATTATATATTTAATTGTTATGATTTCTATTATGCAATAACAGAGAGGCCTCGAAAACAACAAATTTATTGGGAATATGAAATATACGAATACGATATTTGATATTTATGAATTTTATGGAATACGATACCTTGTATCGTAATTATTTTAAGGATAATATGTTTGGAACTGTTTTATTAAAAGTCGTAGGTACTTGGTGGGTTGTTTGACTGCCGTTGTTTGTATCGAAAATGAATTGAAACTTTCCTGTCATTTCTATGCAACCAAATCAGGTATTTTTCTTACTTTCGCAATGTTAACCACATCTGTGATTTTTCCAGAATCTATTAAAAGACTTTTAGAGGCATAATCCCTTAAAAAATGAAGTTCGGTTAATGCACGTCGAATTTGGGCTCTGACTGGAAATACTGACATTTATCGAACGAAGTCGACATCGTTATGATGATGTCAAGAGTTGTCTAAGCAAAGCTTATTATATATATCGTGAATATATGCGATAAATTACACTTCACAAATATCAATATGTCCTACATACACATATTCTTTGTAACGTAAATTTTAAAAACTTCCTTTTTTTTGACGTCATGGAGAAACTTGGTCAGATAATTCTGTAAAGTTGTATGTATTAGAATATGTCTTTAGTATTTCTTATAATTTTAATAAATTTTCCAAATAAATAAATAAAAACATTTACTTTTATAGATTTAATTGTATTAATTATCACCTTAATTATTACTACGAAAAATTTCAATAATAACTGTTATTGTACTAATTATGAGAATTAATTAATATAAACTCATGGATGCTAATTAATATAATTAATAAAATTAATTGAAATAATTAAATAAAATAAAAATTTTAATTAATATTATCATTTTGGTGATAAGATCAAAATTGAACAAAAAATTAATTGATATAATAAATTTTATAATTGTACTTAGTTTTCATTTTTTTCTATGTAGCGGACTACGAAAATAAAACATTGTTGATATGGATTTTCCAAATCGACTATATTTACAATCATTAAATAGAAAACAAATCAACTGCATGATAATTCCATGAGTCCGTTAAAAAAAAATCGGTATATTGTTACAAGTGGTGAATTTAAATGAATGGAAGATGCACTTTAGAATATTCCATATCACAGTCGATGGAGAACAATTAAAATGTAAAGCTCTGGAACTGCATAAGAAATTCTACTGTGGTCAGTTTGGTGCCAGTGATGGTTATGGAATGCGATTGTTAAAAGAGTCTGGAGAGAATTTGTTGTGTCATTTGTTAATGAATTAAGGAGAAGACCTAACAAAATATAATTCGTAATAACGGACATCCACTGTGTTTGATTTGTATCGATTCTTTAAATTCCTTAACAATAAATTATCTCTAAAATTATCTTTACCTCCGCACAGTGTAGCAAAATCTATTTTTTTTAATAATTCCGTTAGTTTTGAACTATGAGACTATTTAATGAAATTTCACAAAGTCAGAACTGAGATAATTTCGATTTGATCTGGAGGAACACAAAGTTGACAACCTTGGTTATGCTGATTTTTTTTCAGTGTATTAAAAAGATTCCCACTTTTCTAAACGTAAATACCCAAAAACACAATCCACATAAATCATGTTTAAATATTTGTCTTAAACCACTTAAATGATCGCTTTGTCATTATAAGAGATGTCCGGCAGAACATAATTTTTGGGTGTTTATATTAAGAATAAATTCAGAATGATTTCATCATCAAATTTTAAGAGTTGTTACAGGACTTAAGCCCTAAATGTTACGAACTTTTTGAAGAAAAAAAATGAAAAACTCCACTTTTTTAAAAGTTTTAACCTCAGATTAATATAATTTATAGTGTTATATTTATAGGTTATTTATTCAATTATTCCGAGTTCAATAGCTCTAAAACTATAAGAGATAACGGACACATAAAAGAGTATTTTATAGAAATTTATAACGATCAACGATCTGCAAAATATATTTTGTCTTAATAAATAAAATAATTTTTGGAGAATTTTAAAATATGTAAACAATTTTGAAGGGTCTCTGTCTACGCCCGTTACCAGATACGGTATTGTACTTCTCCAAATTAACACTAAAACACCTTAACTCTAACCATTTGAATTTTCATTAAGATACCTTTAAGGATTCAAAATTTTCCGAATTATTTTCAAAAAAATCGATTTTAACACACTTTGTGATATTTATTAAGTTATGACAATTTTGCAGCAAGTGATCGATATGTTGATTATTTGTTGCAAAAAAGTCATAACTGGATAAATTGGAGTTTAATAAACATATTTTTAATTTTGGAACTCATATATAATTTCTTCTATAATTTGTAAATTCAAGAAAGTTGAACTCCCTATTTTTTTCTAAGTCCTATAATAAGCTTTTATAAAAGAACTTAAATATTTAACGTTTAATAAAAATCTTATAAAAATCTATTTTCTAATTAGAGCTTTTTAAATAAACTTTGAGGCAGAATATTTTATTACAACAAAAGTTTGCTTGAAAAGCTTTTTACTTTAAAAAGCTCTTTATAACTTTTTTAATTCTTCTGTAATTTCTGTTTAAAATTGCAATTTTCTCATTTTCAAAAAATCTTCCATTTATTTTTCTTAAATAAATTTATCATGAAGCGTTTTATTATAAATTTTCTCTAAAGCTTTTTACTTTGAAAATGTGTGTCATTAGAAAATCTGCAATATTTTCTTTTTATTTGGAAGAAAAAATCCATAAAATAATAAAATTCCATTTAAAAAAGAAAAATCAACCAATAATAACGCAGAAAAAGAGGCAGTTAAAGTGCAGCAAATGCCCCAAAGGGAAATTCTTTAAGTAGATTTATTTAATTTTAGTATCAAAATGGTCTTAAACATCTATGTGGAAGCTACACTCTGCACTTTGGATTTTTGTTTTTGGAATATTGTCATCATCATGCACTTGTAAGACTTCCAAAGAACGAAAGATAAAGAAAGAAACACAACCAAAACTCTTAATAAATATCAAGGAAATGAACAAGTTACTCACTGGCACTCACACTCACTCACTCGGTTTGCCAGCAAAAAAAAAAAAAGCTTTTAGGGAAGAATTCTTTAAACCCAAAAAGAATTCATTAGTTTTTTTAAGTTATAAAATATGGCAGGAGTCGAATCATTCCCCCTTTTTAAAATGAACTAAAGGAAAAAAGAGAAAATAATACAAATTTGACTTTAACACATTTTAGTCAGTTCAGTCAGTTATAGACGACGCAAGCGATGGAATTTCTGCAGTCAACCGTAACAAACATTTTGCAAAGAAACCAAAGTCTTATCCCAGATTATGCTTTAATTTTGCCGCTTGCTCCATATTTATTTTAATACTTTTAAAAATACACACAAACACAGACACACACACACATATTTCATTTTTTCTAAATTTTGGCCTAAAAGAGTTAAAAGAGTTAAAAATGAAATTCATATCTTCCTTAATTTTTTTTTGTATCCTCCAGCACCACAAGTGGTAAAGACGGTATATTAACTTTGTCATGCCGTTTGTAACGCTAAGAAGGAATTATCTCACACCCAAACATCTATAAATATTCTTGCATTAAATCAAAATCTGAATCGCTTTAGTTATATCCGTCTGTTCGTCTGTATCCTGAGAAGTTTGCTAATTAAAACCAGAAAAACGGATCGGTATATTTAAAGATATAGACCGATATCTGAGGCAACCTCATGTACTTCATTAATATTCTGAAAATTACCAAAATCGGTTCAGTAGAAAAAAAGTTATACTCAAGAATATAATTCATCTGTGAGGGTGAATGTTACTTCACACGAATTTATGCTGGAGGGTATTGAGGATTCGGCACAGCCATGTATACCATTCTTACATGTCTTTTTTTTCCATTTTTTTGTAACATAAACTCTCTTCCGTGGTAGTTGCTAAATGTCATGTAGCGTTGGAATAGAGTAAAAGAGAATAAAGCAAAAGAGTGGAGAGTAGTTGTGAAGAAAAAATGTTAAGGAAATTAACAACTTCCTTGACACACACACACACACACACACACAAGAAAAAAGAAGACGAAATTCAAAAAAACGGTAACTATATAACAACAACATCAGCAGGAGCAGAAGCAGGAGCAGCAGTAGTAACACCAGCACCAAAAAAGGGGTTGCTCTTAAAGTCTTAGAAGCGAAATGTGTTGTAACCAGATAGTGCGGTTAATGTTGGGGTTTATTTAGGGGTTTAGGAAACTACAACAACAACGACACAAAAATTATAACAAAAAATGCAAAAAGTAGAAGAGAACAAGTAGTGACAATATTAGAGTAATACTTTAAATAAAATGCCTTAATATATGCTTTACTTTGCTGATGCTTGCAACGCCTTAAGATATGCTTTAAACTAATGAGGGTTTTTCTGGTGAAATATTAACTATTTTGTGGAAAAAGAAGAAAAAGTAAAGAAACTATAAGAAATAAAGTGCAAAATTAAGGAAATTTATAAGGTTCTAAGCAGATATTAAATGAATGAAATTTAAAGTCTACTTGTAGGCTTCAAAAAATATAATAATTATTAATTGCATATTAACAAGACAATTCTGAAATTTAGGTGAAAATAACGATCATAAATAAAACTTTTTTAGAAACTTTTTTCTTTTATAGATTTTAAATCACAAATTAATGTTATTTTCTTGTTTGTACGTTTTTTTTGAAGGAAATCAAGTTATTTTTATTCTTGTCAGGATTTTCATGTATAAAATTATTTTTTTTTTGAAAAAAGTAAATGATCACATATTAAGGATATTTCCTCCTTTAAATGTCATGTATATGTTTATCTTCTTTAAATAATAGAATTTTTCTCAAATATAAAAGTCGTCAGAAAACCCTGCTAATTTTTGATTGGAGTTTTACTTTAAGAATCAAAAATAAAAGTAATTGTGACATAAATAATTTTTTGGGGGAAAAAATCAACGTTATTTACCGGATTTAAGCTCTAATTAAAGGAATACTAAATTTTAATATGCTCAAACTATTTCTAATTAAGGGAATTACAGGTTTCTGACGCATTTTTATTAAAAAAATATATCGTTTTAAATATTAGTGATCTCAAATAAACGTCTTTTTCCCAATTTTAGCTTCATTAAAAACACTACAGCTTTCATTATTTCTTTTAATGAAATAAAAATTTAGTTTTTTTTAAATTTATAAGTGATCACAAATAAAAGCTATTCTCTTAGTATTTAGCTTATTTGAATAACTACAACGAGTTTTAGTAGTTTCAAATTTGTATATGATAAACGTTATTTTCATAATTTAAGGCTTATTTAAGGAGCAGCCATTTTTTACATTATTTAAATTTTTTAATAAAAAATCTAATTTGTGATCACAAACTAAATTATGTGTGTGAAGATAAATTTTAAAATTTGATCCTAGACACAAACCTTTTCACTTAACAGAGCTCTGTTAACCAATTAACAGAGCTCTGTTAACGGTTTAACAGAGCTCTGCACAATCAGAATACTGACAAAAAACAAGGATTTCGGGAAAACGGGACAACATGGGCGGATGAATCCAAGTGGAAATGGTGGCCAATACCTCCAGTTATCACACCCCATAGCCAGAATATTTAACAGAGCGAGTTTTCATAGCAAATTTTGAAAAAAATGTTAAACTTAAAATCTCAAAGGATAATCAAGGATTCCACGAAAACGGGACAACATGGGCGGATGAATCCAAGTGGAAATGGTGGCCAATACCTCCAGTTATCACACCCCATAGCCAGAATATTTAACAGAGCGAGTTTTCATATCAAATTTTGAAAAAAATGTTAAACTTAAAATCTCAAAGGATAATCAAGGATTCCACGAAAACGGGACAACATGGGCGGATGAATCCAAGTGGAAATGGCGGCCAATACCTTCAGTTATCACACCCCATAGCCAGAATATTTAACAGAGCGAGTTTTCATACCAAATTTTGAAAAAATTTAAATTTAAAATCTCAAAGGATAATCAAGGATTCCACGAAAACGGGACAACATGGGCGGATGAGTCCAAGTGGAAATGGTGACCAATACCTCCAGTTATCACACCCTATAGCCAGAATATTTAACAGAGCGAGTTTTCATAGCAAATTTTGAAAAAAATGTTAAACTTAAAATCTCAAAGGATAATCAAGGATTCCACGAAAACGGGACAACATGGGCGGATGAATCCAAGTGGAAATGGTGGCCAATACCTCCAGTTATCACACCCCATAGCCAGAATATTTAACAGAGCGAGTTTTCATATCAAATTTTGAAAAAAATTTAAACTTAAAATCTCAAAGGATAATCAAGGATTCCACGAAAACGGGACAACATGGGCGGATGAATCCAAGTGGAAATGGCGGCCAATACCTTCAGTTATCACACCCCATAGCCAGAATATTTAACAGAGCGAGTTTTCATACCAAATTTTGAAAAAAATTAAATTTAAAATCTCAAAGGATAATCAAGGATTCCACGAAAACGGGACAACATGGGCGGATGAATCCAAGTGGAAATGGTGGCCAATACCTCCAGTTATCACACCCCATAGCCAGAATATTTAACAGAGCGAGTTTTCATACCAAATTTTGAAAAAATTTAAACTTAAAATCTCAAAGGATAATCAAGGATTCCACGAAAACGGGACAACATGGGCGGACGAATCCAAGTGGAAATGGTGGCTAATACCTCCAGTTATCACACCCCATAGCCAGAATATTTAACAGAGCGAGTTTTCATAGCAAATTTTGAAAAAATTTAAACTTAAAATCTCAAAGGATAATCAAGGATTCCACGAAAACGGGACAACATGGGCGGATGAATCCAAGTGGAAATGGTGGCCAATACCTCCAGTTATCACACCCTATAGCCAGAATATTTAACAGAGCGAGTTTTCATACCAAATTTTGAAAAAATGTTAAACCTCAAATCTCAAAGGATAATCAAGGATTCCACGAAAACGGGACAACATGGGCGGATGAATCCAAGTGGAAATGGTGGCCAATACCTCCAGTTATCACACCCCATAGCCAGAATATTTAACAGAGCGAGTTTTCATAGCAAATTTTGAAAAAATGTTAAACTTACAATCTTAAAGGATAATCAAGGATTCCACGAAAACGGGACAACATGGGCGGATGAATCCAAGTGGAAATGGTGGCCAATACCTCCAGTTATCACACCCCATAGCCAGAATATTTAACAGAGCGAGTTTTCATATCAAATTTTGAAAAAAATGTTAAACCTCAAATCTCAAAGGATAATCAAGGATTCCACGAAAACGGGACAACATGGGCGGATGAATCCAAGTGGAAATGGTGGCCAATACCTCCAGTTATCACACTCTATAGCCAGAATATTTAACAGAGCGAGTTTTCATAGCAAATTTTGAAAAAAATGTTAAACTTAAAATCTCAAAGGATAATCAAGGATTCCACGAAAACGGGACAACATGGGCGGATGAATCCAAGTGGAAATGGCGGCCAATACCTTCAGTTATCACACTCTATAGCCAGAATATTTAACAGAGCGAGTTTTCATACCAAATTTTGAAAAAATTTAAATTTAAAATCTCAAAGGATAATCAAGGATTCCACGAAAACGGGACAACATGGGCGGATGAATCCAAGTGGAAATGGTGACCAATACCTCCAGTTATCACACCCTATAGCCAGAATATTTAACAGAGCGAGTTTTCATAGCAAATTTTGAAAAAAATGTTAAACTTAAAATCTCAAAGGATAATCAAGGATTCCACGAAAACGGGACAACATGGGCGGATGAATCCAAGTGGAAATGGTGGCCAATACCTCCAGTTATCACACCCCATAGCCAGAATATTTAACAGAGCGAGTTTTCATAGCAAATTTTGAAAAAATGTTAAACTTAAAATCTCAAAGGATAATCAAGGATTCCACGAAAACGGGACAACATGGGCGGACGAATCCAAGTGGAAATGGTGGCTAATACCTCCAGTTATCACACCCCATAGCCAGAATATTTAACAGAGCGAGTTTTCATAGCAAATTTTGAAAAAATTTAAACTTAAAATCTCAAAGGATAATCAAGGATTCCACGAAAACGGGACAACATGGGCGGATGAATCCAAGTGGAAATGGTGGCCAATACCTCCAGTTATCACACCCTATAGCCAGAATATTTAACAGAGCGAGTTTTCATACCAAATTTTGAAAAAAATGTTAAACCTCAAATCTCAAAGGATAATCAAGGATTCCACGAAAACGGGACAACATGGGCGGATGAATCCAAGTGGAAATGGTGGCCAATACCTCCAGTTATCACACCCCATAGCCAGAATATTTAACAGAGCGAGTTTTCATAGCAAATTTTGAAAAAATGTTAAACTTACAATCTTAAAGGATAATCAAGGATTCCACGAAAACGGGACAACATGGGCGGATGAATCCAAGTGGAAATGGTGGCCAATACCTCCAGTTATCACACCCCATAGCCAGAATATTTAACAGAGCGAGTTTTCATATCAAATTTTGAAAAAAATGTTAAACCTCAAATCTCAAAGGATAATCAAGGATTCCACGAAAACGGGACAACATGGGCGGATGAATCCAAGTGGAAATGGTGGCCAATACCTCCAGTTATCACACTCTATAGCCAGAATATTTAACAGAGCGAGTTTTCATAGCAAATTTTGAAAAAAATGTTAAACTTAAAATCTCAAAGGATAATCAAGGATTCCACGAAAACGGGACAACATGGGCGGATGAATCCAAGTGGAAATGGCGGCCAATACCTTCAGTTATCACACTCTATAGCCAGAATATTTAACAGAGCGAGTTTTCATACCAAATTTTGAAAAAATTTAAATTTAAAATCTCAAAGGATAATCAAGGATTCCACGAAAACGGGACAACATGGGCGGATGAGTCCAAGTGGAAATGGTGACCAATACCTCCAGTTATCACACCCTATAGCCAGAATATTTAACAGAGCGAGTTTTCATAGCAAATTTTGAAAAAAATGTTAAACTTAAAATCTCAAAGGATAATCAAGGATTCCACGAAAACGGGACAACATGGGCGGATGAATCCAAGTGGAAATGGTGGCCAATACCTCCAGTTATCACACCCCATAGCCAGAATATTTAACAGAGCGAGTTTTCATATCAAATTTTGAAAAAAATGTTAAACTTAAAATCTCAAAGGATAATCAAGGATTCCACGAAAACGGGACAACATGGGCGGATGAATCCAAGTGGAAATGGCGGCCAATACCTTCAGTTATCACACCCCATAGCCAGAATATTTAACAGAGCGAGTTTTCATACCAAATTTTGAAAAAATTTAAATTTAAAATCTCAAAGGATAATCAAGGATTCCACGAAAACGGGACAACATGGGCGGATGAATCCAAGTGGAAATGGTGACCAATACCTCCAGTTATCACACCCTATAGCCAGAATATTTAACAGAGCGAGTTTTCATAGCAAATTTTGAAAAAAATGTTAAACTTAAAATCTCAAAGGATAATCAAGGATTCCACGAAAACGGGACAACATGGGCGGATGAATCCAAGTGGAAATGGTGACCAATACCTCCAGTTATCACACCCTATAGCCAGAATATTTAACAGAGCGAGTTTTCATATCAAATTTTGAAAAAAATGTTAAACTTAAAATCTCAAAGGATAATCAAGGATTCCACGAAAATGGGACAACATGGGCGGATGAATCCAAGTGGAAATGGTGGCCAATACCTCCAGTTATCACACCCCATAGCCAGAATATTTAACAGAGCGAGTTTTCATACCAAATTTTGAAAAAATTTAAACTTAAAATCTCAAAGGATAATCAAGGATTCCACGAAAACGGGACAACATGGGCGGATGAATCCAAGTGGAAATGGTGACCAATACCTCCAGTTATCACACCCTATAGCCAGAATATTTAACAGAGCGAGTTTTCATAGCAAATTTTGAAAAAAATGTTAAACTTAAAATCTCAAAGGATAATCAAGGATTCCACGAAAACGGGACAACATGGGCGGATGAATCCAAGTGGAAATGGTGGCCAATACCTCCAGTTATCACACCCCATAGCCAGAATATTTAACAGAGCGAGTTTTCATACCAAATTTTGAAAAAATGTTAAACCTCAAATCTCAAAGGATAATCAAGGATTCCACGAAAACGGGACAAGTGGAAATGGTGGAAAATGGATTCATTGATTATAATCAATAACCAGGGTATTTAACAGAATGTGTTTGATTGATTTTTTCTATTGAAATGAACATACTAAATTATATTCAATGATTGTAGGAAAATGGAACAGTATGAAAAATCCTAAATTTTAGTATAATATGAGCTGTGTGGCATTTTAACTGTCTTATTTCAATAATGTTATTAAAGATTTGGTTAATCACGGATATTTTTACTTATAGAAAACATATGTAGATATGAATTGTTAAATATTAGTTTTGACATTTGTGTTAGGAATTCTTTCTTATTATTTAAAAATATATTAAAAAATAATTTTAAGGTGAAAATATGTATTTTTTAAATAATCCCTACACCACTGCCTAAGCATGAAAAATGATGGATCCATTCATAAATATGTTTTTATGATTTTTAGTGGTCTATATATATAAAATAGGAAGTGTATATATTTGCATGCAAGTATGTTTGTATACATAAAATTTTCACTTAATTATCCTAATATACATGAAAGTAACATAGGCTATAAAACATGTCGATGCGACCAGGGGGAGGGATACCCCCCCATAAGAAGCAAATATTGAGTATCGAATATGTAAAGAGCTATTACAGCGAAAGTCTTAAAATTTTGCAGCTATTATGCTACTTGAAACACCATTATTGAAAAAATATAGGACTTATAGGATCAGGGGCCATATAAAGCAAATTTTAATACAAGTGCAACACAAACATCGAAAATTTTGGTAAGATGATATGACCAACTTTGATCTTGTGTTCGGAACAACTGCTTCTCAAAATAAATTAGAATACATTTAAATGGTTTCCATATGAAATTTAATTTAATTATGTTAAGAAATTCCAAAGTTTCAGAATTATTATAACAATATTTAAATGTAAGAAAAACATATGAAATAAATTATTAAAGTTGTCCTTCTCTTTGTGGAAGATTTCTCTCACAAAATTTTTGTAATTAGATTTTTGTTTAAATTTCGTTTACCATTGCCTTTATATTATAAAAATGTTAGCGCTGTAAGGTTTAAGATAAAATTTGTTTCTTATGTTAAATAAAATACATGTTATTGAAGACGCCATATAATTTACAGACTAATGTTATTAATAGATAACAACATTTTATAACTGTAAAATACGTTACTTTAACAAGTAAACAAATATATTGGAATGACTAAAAACGACTATGTAATACACTATAATAATTGTGAACCTATTTTTTAAAAATAAGTTTATATGTAATTTTTATGTTTTATACATTCAAATATAAATGATCAATTTAAAATAATTTTGGAGAGTAATGAAAAATAATGTGAGCGACGTAGGCTTTAACATGTTTTTCGGTGGAACCTATCATCAACAAAAAATCAGTATTTACAAACGTTATCATTAACAAAAATATGATTTTTTAAAGTACCACCCAATATGGAATTTTATTTTGATTACTCTTTATCCACATACGTATATATAAATGAACCTGTCTTTGTCTTCCGTAGGGGGGGGTTAGGAACCCTCTGTATAAATGAATATTTATTATCGAATATCTAAAGAGGTATTAAAATGAGAGTATTAAGATTGCATACCAATTTCATTTCGATTTAGGTCAAGGGGAGATGTACCCTTTATTTATCTAAGAACAGATACGCTAAAAGACATCCACTTTGACAGAATCTGCGTTGAAAGAAATTTTAATTTTAATGCATGTCGTGATTTATAAAATTTCTTTCGGAATCTTGGACTAAGAGGATTTAAAGTGCAGCAAAGCGCACCAGTATTATTGCACCAAGGACTTATTATTCATTCATTAGCTTAAACACCGATTACGGTAAATAAGAACTACATTGAAATATGGTAACATATTCTTAAATATAAAACTTTATAAATAAAAAAGAAGAATTTTTCTAAATTTACATATTTAAGAACCTTTTACTCCAGAACACTATTTCGGGAAGTGGTATTATAAAGGTGTCATTACCGAATATGGCCCGATGAGTATCAGACTAGATTCATATATTAAGAACGGTTTAAAAATTAGATCAAATTTAAAACCTTTTAATTTAAATTTGATCCAAACCTTTAAATTAATAATATATATTAATGATAGTTCGAGCAATAATTGTACCAATTGTTTAAAAGTTTTATAAGTTTAGTAAAATATAGACCGATTTTCGCAAAGAAAGTATTATATTTTCAATACAGTTAGAAAATTTTGGTGACGATTATATATTAAAATGGCTCATATTTATATAGGAGTTTTATAAGTTCAAACCCGTTTTCCGGGAATAGGCGATATGTGTGAGTTATAACAAGATATATATCAATGTCGGTCAAATTATTAAAATTTTATTTAGACTGTTGGCAACATAATTATACTGAATTTGAATAGAATTGGTAGTATTTGCCCGCAAATATGAACCGATATTGGGTTAAATTGATAACATATATTCAAGACGATTAGAAATAACTATGCCGAAATTTAATTAAATTGCTTCTTTATTAATTGGTTCTATAGGTTCAAAACTTTTTTCTGGAAGGAGCCTTTATATGAGCGCTATGGTCAACAATAGAACCGATTTATAAAATTTATAACATAATATTTTTGGGGCCAGCTAAAAAATTTTATTGTGCCCAAAATCTTAAAAAATTTGTTCATATTTGGATTTTATAAGCCTATAAATCATATTCCAGGAAGAGGCCCTTCTCTTTCCTTCAACTTCTTTCGGATTCATAATAATTGAATTTTTGCAGTTACTTTAAAAAAACAAGTAAGAAATGCTATTTCGGCTATGCCGAATCTTAAATACCCTCCACGCACAAATTCGTGTAAAGGTTAATACGTTAGGTTCCATTGATACACATAACACTCAACAAATGTTATATCACAGAAATACTTAATCAGTCATATAATAGTTAGCAATTTTAGGCTATAAATTTTTTTCTACTGAACCTGCCCGTTTTTTCTACCAAAATTTCATTGAGCTCTGTTTAATTTTGTGGATGTGAGCAGACAAAGAGATTGACGAAAATCGACTGAGATTTTGAATTGATGCAAGAATATATACATTATGGGTCTGAAATAATCATTCTTAGCGTTACACACAGAATGACAAAGTTAATATTCTCTCTCTACCACTTGTACTGTGGAGCGTATAAAAACAAAAATATGCTTGTATAAGCTCAAAACAATTTTCCGGAAAGGGCTTATATGGGAGCTACAGCAAAATTCGGACCAAGATTGTTATATTATAATATACTTTGATTATAGTTAGAAAATCATTGTGCTAAATTTTAATGGAATTGATCTTTATTTAAATGTTTTATAAACTCTAATCCGTTTTCCGGGAAATCCCGTTATAGGAAAATTTGGACCGATATAGGCAAATTAATATAAATCTTCAGAACAGTTAGCAAAATAATGTGTCGACATTCAATAGAATTGGTCTTTATTTACTCGGGAAGGGCGTTATAATGGAGCTATATCAAAATATGGACCCATGTTAACAAAATTTATAACACATATTTATATGTTAATAAAATTTATAAACATATATTTAAATAAGTAGAAATTAACTGTGTCAAATTTCAATAGAATTGGTTCAATTAAGAGTTTATGAGCTATAAATCATATTCGGGAAGGGGCATTATATGGAGCTATATCAAAATATGGACCCATGTTAATAAAATTTATAATATATATTAAAAATAGCTAGAAAATAACTGTGTCAAATTTCAATAGAATTGGTTCAAATCTTAAAGTGTTATACGCTATAAATCATATTCCGGGAAGGCATTATATGGGAGCTATATCAAAATATGGACCAATATATAAAAAATTATAACATATATTGAGGTTAAAAAATTAGTTGTGACAAATTTCAGTAAATTATCTTAAGAATTGCGGCCCATATGGCACAAAGAGTTGGGTGTATCAAAATTTTGCATATTATAGCATATTATACTTTTTTCCGGTTAATCAGATTTTGATAATTTTTGCACGATGATGAAGCACGTGCAGTTGTATGCTAAAATTATTTTTCGTTTAAGTCCAATTACATTTTTAGAAAAAATTATAAGAGTTGATTTTCGAAATTTTGAGTTGTTTCAGATATCGATCTATAACTTCCTTGCTTATAAACCGATATAGCTGGTTTTAAATAGCAAACTGCTTAGGACAATAACAACAATGTGGCCAAGTTTTATCGAATTTGGTCAATTATTCTAGGCGTGAGAATGTTTCCAACAGACAGACAGACGGACATAGCTAAATCGACTCAGTTTTTGATTTGATGCAATAATATATATACATTGTTGGGTTCTGAGATGATTCCTTCTTGGCGTTACATACAGAATGACAAACTTAATATACCTCACACTTGTGGTGTGAGAGGTATAAAAAGAAAAAAAGCAATAGTTTCTTTTTCGAAGAGGTTATCACAGACATTGGTCTTTAACTTTTTGTGTATGAACTAATATATAGCTGGTTTTATATATAAACTGTTTAAGACAATAACAGACAGCGTGGCCAAATTTCGCTGAATTCGGAGAATTATTGTAGGCGTAAGAATTTTGTCTGAGATGATTCCTCCTAGGCTTTACACACGGAATGCCATAGTTAATATACTCTCATTACCACTTGTGGTGGTAAGTCCGTCTGTCTGTCTGTTTGATGAACATTCTACCGCTAGAATAGTTGTCCGAATTCAATAAAACTTGGCCAAATTGTTTGTTTTTGTCCTAAGCAGTTTACTATTTAAAACCAGCTATATCGATTCATAAGCAAGGAAATTATAGACCGATATCTGAAACAACCTCAAAATTTCGAAAATGAACTCTTATAATTTTTCTAAAAATGTAATTGGACTTTAAAAAATTAATTTTAGCATACAATTTCACGTGCTTCAACAAAATCTGATTAAAAGGAAAAAAGTTTATAAGCTATGTGATACACCACAAACTCTTTGTGTCATATGGGCCGCAAGTTTTAAGATAATTTACTGAAATTTGTTACATATACTATTTTGATACAATAATAAATCCAAAGAAGTCATATTGTTCTGGGATCATTAATTGCCAACTCCCATATAAGGACCCTTCCCATAATATGATTTATAGCTTATAAAACTTTTAAATTTGAACCAGTTCTTTTGAAATTTGGCAAAATCAATTTTTTAACTTTAAACCGGAAAACGGTTTGGAGCCTATAAACAATCAAATAAACATAATCATTGGAACTCGGTACAATGTATTTTTAACTATTTTATTGTATATTTTAGTTAGAACAATCTCGCGTTTATATTTGATGTAGCTCCATATCAGGCCCTCACCGAAAACAGTTTTCATCTTTAATAACGTGTATATTGAAGACCAATTCTATTGAAATTCGCACTATATTTTGCTAACTGTTCTGAAGATATTATATTAATTGCCTATATCGGTCCACATTTAAATAAAGATAAAACATTTTAAATTAAAATTTAGCACAATATTTTTTCTAACTAA